>NMRB01004291.1:0-10884 GCA_002633025.1 Notospermus geniculatus
TTAGTGAAAATAATCTGTTTAATTTTAAAAACTTCTTCAGTAAAATTAGGAAGATAACCTTTAGCAAAAATAGTTTTATACTTAGAAATTCTCACACCATCTCCAATTTTAAACTTTGCCGAACCGAAATCGTGTGTTAAGTGAGCGCCATAAAGGTTAAACCACACTGCGCCTTCATTTTCCTCTTTCCTTGCATCTATTGGTTTCATTCCGATTGATGTGTGAAATGTATTATTATAACCTTTAACTAAATCTGGTAATATATCCAACCACTTATCAGTTTCTTTTGCTGTAAAATATTTCCACATTCTTGTTTTTAAAGTACGGTTAAAACGCTCAACAACCGCAGCTTTTTTATCTGAAAATGAGGAAAACCATTCTATGTTATTTTTCTCTAAAAGGTCTTTTAAATGTTTATTGTAAAATTCCTTACCATCATCGAACTGTATTTTTTCAGGTTTTGACTCTTTAAAAATAGTTTTGAATAAATCTTTAACCTCTTCACCTCTCTTACTTTTTAAAGCTAGAGCCCAAGCGTATCTACTGAATAAATCGATCACAGTTAAGATATATTTATAATTTTTATTATTTTTCTCAAAAGATTGCATATCAACTAAATCCGCTTGCCATTGCTGATCAATGTAAGAGACCATTGTTTTTCTGAATAAGAACTTTTTATGAACCGGTTTATGTAGTTGAAAAGTCGGTAAATTATCTAAAAATTATTTCACTTGTTTATACTTGATAAGTTTATTATCCTCTTTAACTTTTTTCCAAATTTTAGCGATATTTGTATAAGCAACTGGACTTTCAGGATTGAAATATAAATCTCTAAGGTACTGTTCTGTGTCCATTTATTTATTTTTCGACAAATTTATAGTATAAGGAAAGTGAAAGGATCTGGATGGAGGAGATTTTATTAGTTTGCAAGTTTAGGTAGGTCTAGTATTTTGAAACAGCCCGGAATAGGGATATTTTAGTGTATTTTAGCCTACTTTTGGCGGCTAATCTTCCTCCTCCATCCAGTTCCTTTCACTTTCCTTATACTAACGTTTCAAAACTTCATGCTTCTTGGTTTTTAGGTGAGCTCTGTCTACTGATATCAAAATTTTGTGAAAAGTTGAAAAATCTCAAATTATCGAAATTTTGATAATCTCAAATATCTCTGCAACCACGCAGCAGATTTTGATGAAACAAAGTCCATGATCCTTAGAAGGTTCCACTCTATCAAAACTGCAACAAAAGTCACAAAAAAGTTACATAATAAAAATGTTGATTTTTAGGATTTTTTGTGATGCGCTATTACGTAATTACGATATTTCCAAATCTTCAAAATTTTGATGCAGAAATATGACCAACAAGATGTACTTTGGAACAAACCGTGTTAAAATTGGCCCAGTAGTATTTGAAATATTCAAAGTATCAGGTGTAGATAAACTAATGTCCATGACTGTACATGTATACAAACAAAAATAGATAAGCGAGCTTATCTAATTTTGATACAAAGCAACCCTTTTCACTGCCTGTTGGATATTAATATATATATTAGTATTAATACTAATATATATATTAGATATTAATACTATATTTCAGAATGTTCGGAAAATTTTGAAATACTCATTTGAAAGCATAGTGTCTATACAGACATGACTAGTGACATCATCATGAGGGAATACTTGAAAAGCACATTAAATTCAATGACTAGACAAAAGTACTTTTAAACATGGATGATGCATTTACAAGTCCAATGACTAGACAAATACATGTACATGCAATACTTGGACTCATGAAACATTCATAAAATATGGTCCGTGGACCAAGTGCTCGCCTGGCTGAATGTACCAGAACAAATGACTATTATCATGATTATGTTAAATTGAAGTGTGCCTTGAGTTCCAGGGTAATATGATTATGGTCAAAATTTCAAGGTCAAAACATTCTGCATCATCGTAAAGAGCTCACCCGAGGTGAGCTAAAAATCGTAGTTAAGTCCTTGGACACTTCTTTGTGTCACTAGGCGTCAATAGGCACAATACACTCCCTGAAATTACATAAGTGAATACAATGAAAGTGATCCGAGAAGCAAGAGATGTTTCAGTTTGATCCAGGGGTACTGTTAGAATTTTGTAAGTCTTGCCTGGACCAATCAGTCGCTCTATATGTACCCGCCTGCTGACTATTTTACGATCTGTGTGGACTGCAGTAGCAGACATTCGATTTTTCTTCTTAAAAAAGAAGGAATATCACCTTAAAGGTGCTCTAGTTCGAATTGTAAACATTACGGTTTGTTTATTTACATGGTTGATTACCGGTACTTATTTTTCCTCGGACAGGTGGCAGCACCGTGTATACCAAAACATTAATGTTATCTATTTTTATATCTATCTTGATAAATATTCTTGTAACTGAAATATATGATTTTACGCTCAAAAACAAACAAAAAGTTGTGAAAGGCGAGATTTAATTTTTATCTGATTTGTTAGTACCAGAAATTCACAATAGGTGGCACGCCGTAATGTTTACAATTCGAACTAGAGCACCTTTAACTTGACACGGGATGAAAAGATCGTCAATGTTAAACCCCTTGTCATCACAGGCATGCACATTTGATGCATACTTGACCTTTCAATAACATGCCTGTCGCTGGTACATCCTCCAGAGGCTGGGGAAATATAAGAAACCAACCCACCTGTTCTGCCCCCAACAACTGTTTTCATAGTATTTCTATTCTTGTAAGTGGAAAATATTGCCTGCTGGGACAAGGGATCACTAGGTTTCTTGACTGGGCACTCCACACCTTCTAAGATTAAACGGGTGTCAGGGAATTTCTTTCTGAAATCAGATGGACAGTAAAACTGAACAAGTTCTTTAACAGGCCACCAGTCCACTTCACCCCACTGAAGGTACATGAAGTTAACCCATGTTACATATATATTTGTGACAGTTTTTTACAGTTTTTTCATAAATACCGAACCAAAATGCCAATTCCTGGTGTGCGGGGTGCCTCCTCAACTTCATCAAAGTCAACAGCAGCTGGTCTTCCACTCGTAAAGATGGTCTTTGTCCATGAGAGGATTGTAGATGGTGTGCTGCAGGTCCCAAGGAGAAGAGAACCAAGCTGAACTTTGCATAACTCTCCAATCCAGTGTAGTAATGTAACATGTTCTCAGGGAGTTTCTTGGATGAATACAGGTGAGAATACTGGAATGTCTGAGTACAGCTGTCAACCAGGACATTATCGTGAACTGTGAAATAAAAACAAACCTAATGTAAAATCAGCTGGTAATTGAACATGTTTTAACCAAGGTCAAGAAGGTCACGCAAATACCACATATTGTGACAGGAAAATCCGATATTTGGGTATCTGACAGTATGTAGGCCTAATCATAAACCTCCGGTCTCATTGGCCATCATGCACTACCATGGCCTCACCTCACCTCCCGAACTTACCTTGGGGACATATACCTTCTCAACTTCACCAGCAGTACAAAAATACTATCTCAACGCTACCTTAGATTTAACAACAATTTTAATTACATGTACCTTCTTCTGTTTCATCCTGGCAAGGGACCTCGTCCTCCATCTCACTTTCGACCTCCATTTCATCAGCCACATCAGATACCACTTTCTCCAACTTCTTCTGGCAGGGCAGCAGTCAGGGGGCGTACAGCTTCTGGAGCAAAAAATGTAATACCTTCTTAAGACCAAGTATTCGAACAGAGCTCTTTGGCAGGGTTTTCGCCAGGCAAAAAATGATGGGGATCAATGTGTCCAAGAAGGTGGGTACTGGGGAGGGGGGTCTGGGGCAGGAAAAAATGTATTTTAGAAACCCGGAGATGTGATTTCCTGCTTTTTACAACTGCCTTGATATGAAATATAAGACCTTTTAAAGACCTTCCCACAGAAATTATTAAATTTGATACTTTTTAAGACCTTGAAAATGAAAGTGCCAAAATTTAAGATACGCACCCTGAGCAGTAGTCATAGCTGACCCATTGGCATGATTGCTGATGTATTTCAATGCTGTTCTCCTTCTCTCGGCTCCTGCACCTCTCTCCGAAATTCTAGGGCGGCGACATAGGGAATCTTCATCAGAAGAGAAGATGTGTGGCACAGCATTTTCTTTTAACTGCCGCTTTTGAGGATTTAATGCTAAAACATGGAAAGGAAAATTAGGCCTACAGGAAAAGAATGAGATAAATGCACTAGGCCTACAGATGCATGTAAGGTATGTTCAGCCTTCCAAATTTTCCTTGCGGACAATGATTGTCCACAATGTGTTTGCCTGCTGCCCATGGTTTTTAAGGTGGGAATAGCTAGGCCTAGCCTAGTTAATTAGGGGCCTGCCAACCCCGGGCATGCCGGGCCAGAGTAGAGATAACTCATTCACTGTCAGCTCCTAGGGTAGTCGTACGACATGCCTTGGTGGACACTCCATCCAGTGAGCAGACCAGTCGCCATTGACAGCATTCAGTAAAAGCCCACTGCATTGCGCAATGTGCATGCCATGGACATGTATGATGGACTGCATGCATTGCAGGAGAGTGTGGCTGTGCTTCATCATCTGATCACAATTCAGTAGGCTAGGCCTAGTCAGGTGAATGTAGGCCAATGTATAGGGATCACTGAGAGGCCTAGGCCCATGTGTTCAACACATTATCAAATAACTCACTCAGCATAAGTTGTAGTCTGCTTGTAATCATTTTCGTCAAAATGATCATAACACACACGAGCACTGCGTCCCGGTTTCCATATCACACCATCCTCATTAAACCGGCCAATTGCAACCTGCCATTCCTGGTGCAGTTGGGGACAGAACATTGAGGCATTTTACAAATTTTAGAGATTTTGTTCCATGATCTCACGACATGCACAATGTTATGATCAATGTTTGACCAGTTGCCATGCATGTCGACGCATTGCCCACTTCCGGCCTAATCATGCTAATCGATCGATGCGCCATCATTTGCACAAATCCGCAGTTGGGATCCTCATTCAATCCATGACAAATTATAGGCCTATAATATTGCAAATGTCCATTGACACTACATGTATACTAGTGATATGAATCAATCAAGTTAGGCGTGATTTTATCAGTTGATACAAAAATATGTAATGAAGCGTAATTCGCGATCTATGTTTGTTGGAGTGCTATTTTAAAATGCTTATGAATAATCATGAAATAAACATCGCAGCGGCTTCAGCACCTTTTTTGGTTTTATATTCACTTTGTTTGCGACAGTTGAAAGACAACATACAGTGAAAAGTTGATAGTCTGGAAATGCGGCACCCTCAGTGCATCCTCGTTTAATACACATCTGCAAACGTACATTTCTATTTGCAAAACACAATCAGCAGGAAGACGTCTTTTGTTTTCGGCAACACATTAATAGTAATCAAAGGAGAGAGAGTTTTGCAGGCCCTGCAAGTGGGACCGTCAGTATGTCAAGACTAACGTTGTATAGTTCTTCTAGCGTGACCGACGTGCATGTTATTACGCACATTAACCATGTTAACAATACCCATCACTTTCAATCAGCGTCAATCAGCCACGGAGAAGTTCAGGATGATTTGAACAATCTTGCTATAGCTGTACAGTTCTACAGCAGTACAGTAATCGCCATTACCGGACTAGGAGGAAACACTTTAACGTTATTCGTTATGTCCTTGCTTCACAACAGGAACACTGTCATGTGCTTTTATCTACGTAACTTGGCAATCTTTGACACCTTCGTACTTATGACGGGTTATCTGCAGCCTTATCATATTGTCAAAAGCCCGTTTGTTGAAATACTGGGAGCAGCTTACTGCGTTACCTTTTATTATTTTGATTACGTATTTTTCAGCTGTTCTCTGTGGACAGTAGTCATTATAGCGGTCGATAGAGTTATTGCTGTCAGGTATCCTCTTCAAGTTGCTATATGGTGTACCATGAAACGTGCCCAGATATACACATTTTGTCTTGTCGTATTTGCATTTTGTTTTTTTGTCCCCCACCTTTTCATGATGCCGGACTATCAGCAGGGTCCTAATGGAATCCACGTAAGCTGCATTTTGCCTGAGAAATTTCACGCATATTTCATAATCCAAGAGACCCTAAGTGCCCCTGTGGCAGTTTTGCTGGTTGTTTTGCTAAACCTCGTCATAGCTGTCACCTTTAAACGTCATCAGTCCAGAATGCAAAACATCACGAGGGGGAGTCAGGAACGGAAGTCACAGAATGCGTCCAGGGATAGTCCAGTAAATATAAGTTTGACCCCAAACAATTTGCAATAGTTTGTTTTATGACTGGAACTTGGTCTATGGGTGTCAAGGAACATCCCACCCAAAATCCCCCAAAATCTGACGACGGGAAATTACGTAATCGGCATAAATCCAATATGGTCACCAAAATACTTTTTGGGGTGGTGTATCTCCGTAACAGTTGCTTTTAGGGCCTATAAATGTATTACAAATGTATATAAATGTGGTACCAAAGAATGGATTTAGCCCATCAAAAGCAGTGAAGGACGTAGATATGACGTAGTTATGAAGTCATACTGATATTTTGACATAAATGATGAACCTATGTCTTTGAGGGCCGGCCAAAAATGGGATACATCGACAACATTTTAAATTACACGGGAAACCTCCTCTGTGATGACGTCATGACGTCGTTCAATCGTAAACGTAGACGTAAACCATAAGCTTGCCAAACTTCCCTACTTACCTGTAACTTCCTCTTGGTTGATGTCAATTGAATATTCCTGCTTGTGCCTTCTCGGCATTCCCAGCAAGCACTGGCACATTCAAGTTCATGTTTTCTGCAGCTACATCGGTTTTTGTCACAGAATCACCTTCACGAGTGATTCTGGTGCTGGTAACGGGTCCATTGTTTTAGGATTTAAGCGTACCGTTCTTTAAGGTCCAGCAGAATTCCTCTGCTCGAAGGTCATTTCCTTCTCCCACACAGGACATGGTGGCAAACTCGGAGTGAATGGTATTTGGCAGAGTCGGACGCTGGGGGAGGTTGTGAGCATCAGCACTAGGTATCCTCTACTGGCCACTTTGTTTGTGAACTGCTTTTTTTCTAAAACATATCCAATGCATCCCCCTTCCCACCACCATAAAGGGAGACAAGTAGCTTCTCCCCTGCATTCACAACTTGATGGGAGGAGAATATTCAATGAAAGGAGTGACCCATGTCATTGGAGAAGACACCGACCTTCTCATTCTCATTCTCTTGTGCCACCATTTGAAACCAGATGCAAAGGGCTTTCATTTTAGATCTGAGAAAGGAAGCTCAAGGTTCCCTGTGTTAAACATAAGACAAGCTCGGTCCACATATTTGCCAGGTCCTTCCATTCATCCAATGCAATGTCTGGATGTGATGCATCTTCTCAACTCTTTAGCATCGGCAAAAGTGAAGCTCTTAAACGGCACAGGATGGAAAGGAAACTTGCAAAGGTGTTCTCTTCGGAAGCAGGCGCTTGGAAAGTTTTGTGAATGCAGGGAAAAGCTACTTGTCTCCCCTTATGGCGGCGGGAGGGGGGTACTCCATACATTAGATATGTTGCGGAAAAAGCGGTTTATCATAAACAAAGTGGTAAATAACTAATATTGATGCTCGCAGCCTCCACCAGCTCCTGACTCTTGTCAAATGCCATTCACTCCTTGTTTACCACCAATTTCAAACCTGGGTGGGAAAAGTAAATGACGTTCGACCAGAGGAATGGGGCTGGACCTTAAATAACGCTTCATTTTAATCTAAAACATTTGATTCGTTACCAGCACCAGAATCACACATGAAGATGACTGATGTCAGTGCAAAGGGACTCTACGACAACAACCAATGTGGTTGCAGAAAACATGAACTTGAATGTACCAGTGCTTGTGGGGAATGCCAAGAAGTCACATGCAGGAACATTCAACTGACACAGAAGATTTGGACTCTCTGCAGATAGCGGGATATTTTCGTGAATTTTGTAATGATGATCAGTGTTGAAACATGACTTAAAAAGAGTTCACTTTTTGCATTGATGACTAGCACATAAAGGATATGCATAGGCTACTTTAATTGGGATTCTTGTACGTTGACCTAGTGATTTGGGTGTTCTGTGTGGCAGTGATGTCATATTCATGTCGAAATATCACTATGACGTCATAAGTACGTCATATCTACGTCCCCCAGTGCTTTTGATGGGTTTAATCCATTCTTTGGTACCACATTTATATACATTTGTAATACATTTATAGGCCCTAAAAGCAACTGTTAAAGCTGACCTATCCACACAAAAAGCCCCCATGCGACGAGCAAGAGAATTACAAACGCCCTGCAGACACCTCAAACGAAGTCTCCGAACATGATATACCCCGCAATGCCAGGAGGGCGCCACCTAATTTGTCTTCAGGCAACAGAACTGTCAACATCTCCGCATAGTATATAGTACCTCTCACACTACTCAAAGAAAAAAAATTGTACTTATTTATACTTATAGACGGGATTCGATACGTCGATCTTCTGATTTGTAATCCACCACTCTATCCACTCGGCCAACGAGCCAGTTGACAGAAACATGATTTGTGTTTGTCATAGACGTAGACCTTCGACTTACGCAATAATACTACGAATAAGAGAAAACAAGAGAAGCCTTCCAACAAGTTCGGTAGCCAAAGGGTAAGACGGTGGAGCAAAGAAAACAGGACACGGGTTCGACTCCCAGCTGGGTCAATTTTTTTGTTTCAGAAAATTGTTCAGCAGGAGCTCACCAGAGGATGTTGACACCTCTAAAGCTCGAAGGCAAATAAGGTGGCGCCCTCCTGGCGTCGTGGGGTATATCATGTTCTCAGCCTTCGTTTGAGATGTCTGCAGGGCGTTTGCAATTCTCTTGCTCGTCGCATGGGGGCTTTTTGTGCGGATAGGTCAGCTTTAAGGAGATACACCACCTCAAAAAGTATTTTGGCGGCCATATTGGATTTATGCCGATTACGTAATTTCCCGTCGTCAGATTTTGGAGGATTTTCATGCCGAAAACGGGACCTCTTCTCTTGCTGGCTGGCAACACCTCAGCGGGAATAAACAAAATAAACCACTAAATAAACAATCCAATTTGGTTGTTGACACACTGATATGGCTGGCTGATCCTGCGCTTGCCTCCCTCTGCTCATAGCCCACCCAAGTCATCCCAGAACGGCAGGGGGTACAATACACCGCTTTGTCTAAATTAATTATGTGTACACTATTATCAACGCTGTTTGTCCAATGCATTGTGTGCCACCTTGTTGGGGGCTAAATACAGTGTACTCTTTCTATGGTTTATAAAATTCAGGTTGGTCTAGTTCACTTGAACTCAAAGTTGGGGAATTTAAGGGAAAATATGTCATATAATGTGTTCATGCTCCGGCGACGAATATTTCATTTTCTATATGCTGCTTTCATGGGACTAACCAATGCTTCATGAAATAAAACGCAAATCCCAGCTTTATTTATCACTCGATGCCTTTGAAGTTATTGATGCTGCTCAGCATCACACAGGAAAATATTCTTCTCCACTTGAGATAAAAATCATTTGAACGCTTGTCCGTAAAAGAAGTTACTTTTGGATCTCGAGTTGAGATTTTCTAAACTCGGTAAGAATAACTGATAGACAACGAAATGTCACTGTGAGTACTCATAATATTATTAGAGAGATGTAGTAGGTTGACCTGATTGCACTGTCATCTATCTTTGAGACTAAAATGTGCGCAGCTGAGATGACGTTTATTTCGATATGAATTTACGGACATCGTTTGTATCAACCCGACTATTGAGTTCTTTATCAACCCAAAGTGATGTATATTTGAACCCGACTGTTGGGTCAACCAACTGCATGGTTGCATCAACCCAACAGTTGAGTTTTTTGGTCCTTGGTCATTTTTTGGTCCTTTGGTCCAAAGGCCGCAACTCCTTTATGTGTATAAAAGTTAGTGCAGCGGCTTACAGTCCGTTAGGGCTATTTTGGGTCGAAATTGATGATGATGATGATGAAATTTCGTAATAACTTTAACCTCAGCCTATGATGAGAAGCTACGTAGAGTTCAGTTGAATGGGGTATACCAATGCACAGCAATCTTTTGTAAGGTTGAGAGAANCAGTAAAAATTGAAACAAAATTGTATTTTGAAACTCAGTTTCCTGGTGTGACATTTGATGGTTAGACAAGCTATGTTCGGGACAATGCATTAATAAACTGCATAATTAATACACTTTTTTCCCAGCAAACACCTCAAATGGGATTCACTCATTTATTAGATAGAGAAGTTGCTCCCGAGGCCTTAATGGTACAGGTACCTCAGTTTTGAAGAATTTGCAACTACTGCACTCTTCCGATTTTGGGCAACGTAGATAATTAGTAATGGGGTGGGACTGATTTCAGTGTCCTTCACTGCACTAAAACGTTCTGTTACATGATGTCATTGCTTGCGGCGTATGTCCGAAAACATATTACATACCGGTATAAAACAATTTAAAGCATTGTTTAAAATGGTGAAACACTTCCAATATTACATATAGTGGATTTTCATATTATTTGTTACAAACAGTGTCAGTGGTACAGATATTAAAAACTGACGGACAAGACTAAATGTATGGAGAAAACGTGCAGGTCACTAGTACTAGTTATATGAAAAGTCCATGAACAAAATAGTTTACCGAATCTGAATGATGTAGAATCACTCCGAATGCAAAATGTATCACATATACTTTCATGGAAAGTCCTTCCTGTACAATGTTTTAGTCCAAAATACACATTTGCCGGCGTGATACAACGAATACGTGACTGTCATGACTTCTGCCCCCGACGTCTGAAGTCAGCAGTTCCAAGCACGAAACATCCTGAAAAGAGTAAGGAGAGCAGCAGAAAATACG
>NMRB01004291.1:23506-37833 GCA_002633025.1 Notospermus geniculatus
TTGGTACCGTCTACTTATATGCCAAATTTCGGTTCCATTGGACTTCAACATGGCTGCCAGGCGGCCATCTTGAAAAATTGACTTTGGCCATATCTCATCGGTAGTAAATGTTACGATGTTTCTGCACTAATCCTTCACCATTCAGTGTATCACCAGGCTACTCACACTTCATACTCTGTCACAGAGGTGAGCACAATGGCCCTGGCCATTTCATTACCTAGTACCTTTATTACCTTGTACCTTCTTTTACCCAGTACCTTTTTACCTGTACCTTTTTTACCTAGTACCTTTATTACCTAGTACCTTTTTACCGGTACCTTTTCTACGGTACCTTTTTATCTGATGTCTAGCAACGTGCCTTGATCTCTGTCAATGTATCATTCATGTACCGGTAGAAGCACCTGTACATCGGGAACCATACGACATTTACAATGTCATCTACATTTCATCAATTTGTAAGAGGCCAACTCGGCAACGTTTGTGAACATTATCATTCTCTTTGAAAACTTCAGCGCCCCTACGGAAGCCTACATCACCCAACACCCAACAGGCAATAGCGAGGACGACACCCTAATAGTCAGCTGAGAGAACGGACTGTACTCTGTCTGCTGGGAGAAACACGAGACACTTGCGAGGACGACTATCGAAGAATATTGTCTGCTGAGAGAACGGGCGACACTTTGCCTTCTGGTGACTGCACTCTGCTGGTGAAACTCAACAGGCAATAGCGAAGACGTCACACGAGGATACGTTCTGCTGAGTGGACGGAAGACACTTTGCTTCCAGGTGAAACTCCAAAACACTAGCGAGGACGACTTTCCGAGAATACGGTATGGATTGAGTTACCAATTTTATCCAAATTTACTCCCAGCTTTCAATATCAGCAGGTGGCGTTCTGTTTTAGTTTTTCCATTGGTTCAAATGCACTGGTTCCACTAGCAGATACCTTGCTACTGTTTTGCAGTGAAGTTGAAGTTGGGTCGCGGGTCGATGTCGATTCATGCTGGTAGTTATTCTTAGATTTTGCTGATTCTTTCACGGAAGCAAGATCAACCGTTCCGAAGAGGCTACCATTTAGATTTGTACTACAAGAGACTGCATTTCACCCCCTGCAGAAGTTGGCTGTACAGTGGCGTCTTACTTGACAAGAAAGGATATTTTGGAATTATATTTGATTTTCAGACTCTGGTTTTCCATTTCCATACAGTAGGGCTAATCCATATTCATTTGATTTAGGCCTATACTCAGCATGTCATCTTCAGGTGAAGTTCTTCAGGTCCCAGCATTGGGCCGCCCCTTCGGCCTTGGTATGTTGTATGACTGTAGAAGTGACCAATTGATACCAGGCATTACTCTCTGGGATCAGGAAAACATAGAAAAAGATCTTGTTCGTAAACAACAACCAACATCAGATTTCAGTGTCGAAGCCAATGACAACATCGCCAGCAAATCAAATGCTTTAGACATCGAAGCAGGCATTAAGCTGAGTTTCCTCGGTGGTTTGATATCAGTCTCAGGTTCAGCAAAATATCTTGATGACAGAACAACATCTAATCATCAGTCGCGAGTCGTTGCCAAGTACAAATGCACCACTGTCTTTAAAAGTCTTAGTATGAACCATTTGGGAAGAGGGAATGTCAAGTACCCTTATGTTTTTGATCAAGGTACAGCGACTCATGTTGTAACGGCTATAATGTACGGGGCACACGCATTCTTTGTATTTGATAACAGGTATTCTGAGGAAGAGATAAAAAAAGATGTAAAAGGTGAGTTAAAAGTGATTGTTAAATCATTGCCGTGTGTTGAAATCGAAGGCCATGGTTCGGTGAAAATGAGTAGCGCTGAGAAGGAGACAACGGACGGATGTCAGGTCACGTTCTACGGCGATTTTCAACCCAGCACTAACCCAACCAAATTCGAAGAAGCTGTTCGTCTCTACAAGGAACTCCCCCAGCAGTTAGGACCGAATAAGGAAAAGGCAGTACCAGTGACGGTATGGTTGTACCCTCTTTATCTTCTTGATAGCAAAGCGGCTCAGCTCGTTCGTCAGATCAGTGCAAACCTCGTCAGCCAGACTGAAGAGTGCATCGAACAATTTCACGAACTTACCATCAGATGCAACGACCTCGATGATAGCGTCACATGCAGGAACTTTCCAGGAATTCGAAAGAAAATAAAGAAATTTCGCGGGATGGTTACCACATATGAAGCTGTTTTCACAAAGCAACTGATGCCGATTTTGCCCAAGATCCGTGGTGGTGGGGCGGAGGAGTCTGAACTTCTACAAGTCATCATCAACAAGGAAGAATCTCCGTTTGGTTACCGTCACCTAACCCAGTGGCTTGATAACTGTGAGGAACAGATTCGTGTCATGGGGACCTACATCAGAAGCATGTCTTCCGTCAAGTTTGCAGCCAACCCAGGAGATGTCTCGGCACAGGTCATGGATCCGAAATACAAGTTTTGTCTTTGTTTCAATATTCAGTTGACAACAGAAGATCAGCTTGTCACAGCCATGGAGGACTATCTGAAGCAATGCAACAGTGGTTCACATAAACCCACGTCGACATCTGTGAGTGACGTCTCTTTGTTTGATCGTGTAAAGGACGACATGGCATCGAATGCAAGAAATTTCATTGACTTCCACGATGCTAACTCCAGTAGCAAGACAACGTGCTTCATTGTGGCCGAGGACAAGGCGCCAACCAGTCAAATAGGTTCATTCATTTACCTGTATAAAGATGGTAAGATAATTGACAGGGATTTTAAACCACCATCTAGGCCTGGAAAACCTGAAGCTGTGGAAATAGCCCATGACAAGTTGGAACTGAACTGGAAACCAACGATGACCGGGGTAGAAAACCTTAAGAATTACAAGGTGTTATACAAGAAAGTCGGTACAGACAGTTTGAATTCACATCAAACTACAAGCAACAGCCCTGCCCTTAGCCTACAGGACCTTACACCGCTGTCATTGTATGAAGTCAAGATAACAGCAATGTGTGAAGCTGGAACCAGTCAGGACAGCGAGTCTACTTTCTTCACCACCAGACCAACGAATCCACCCGATGAACTCAAAGTCTGGCAATCTTCCGCCTTGGCTATTGGTATTCAGTGGCAGAAACCTACCGTCATCGCAGATGAGGTAGTCATCAAATCATATGACATTGAGAGAGCGCTTGTGGCGGACCATCTGGAATGGGAGACCTGCGGTTCGACTGAAAAAGACACCTTGAGCCAGGAAATATCTCAGGATCGAGGGATACCCTACAAGTATAGGGTGATTGCCAACTGCGGCGAGCATTCAAGTCTACCAAGGGAGAGTGATAACATCACCGTTACAGCATCCAAGAAAGATATTATCAAACGACGGATCGTAGATGTGTCTAGAAAACTTGTCAATGAAGGAGCCAGTGAACTGCCAATGTTTCAAATTCCTCTAGAAAAAGTGTCTACAAACGAGGACTGTATGGTCAGAAAGAAAACATTTGGTAAACCAGCCTTCGGTGTAGAGGAGAAGGTGATACTAGTAGTTGGAGCAACTGGAGCAGGCAAAACAACCTTCATCAATGGAATATTTAACTACATCGTCGGAGTAGAATGGAAAGATGACTTCCGTTTTCGTCTAGTTGAAGAAGATATTCACGTTGACCAAGCTGAGTCTGTCACCCAGTGGATCACAGCATATACAATATATCACCAAAAGGACTTTGAAATACCCTTCACACTGACTATCGTTGATACCCCAGGATTTGGAGACACGTCTGGTATAGAACGAGACAAGCGGATAGCGGGACAGGTGAAAGATTTCTTCAAGACCCCGGCAGGAAAGGGTGGGATTGATCACATTGATGCCGTAGGTTTTGTGATCCAGGCATCTGCAGCAAGACTGACACCGACCCAGAGATTCATCTTCGATTCAATTCTGAGTCTGTTTGGGAAAGACATTAAAGACAACATCTTCCTGCTCATTACATTTGCAGATGATAGCAAACCGCCGGTGTTGGACGCTGTAGAATCGGCGAAGCTACCCTACAAAAAATATTTCAAGTTCAACAACTCAGCTCTATTCGCATCAACGACGGCTGCACAGTCGTCAAGTGACGAAGACGAAGACGAAGGAACAATCAGTAGGCCTAGTTCTTCTTGGACGATGGGCATCAAAAGCTACAATAAGTTCTTCCTCCAGTTGAAAAAATCTAAATCCAAGAGTCTGACCTTAACCAAGGATGTCCTGGAGGAACGTAAAATAATTGAGACAAAAATAGAAGATATACAGCGTCAAATTCCAAAAAGGGTGGAAACGCTAGAACGGATCGCTGCCGAAAAGAATGCTCTAAAAGACCACGAAGCAGAGATAGAGAGGACTAAGCACTTCACATATCCGGTAATGAAGGAAAGAATCATCGAATTGCCTTTAAATCCAAACCGCTACGCTACCAGCTGCACAAAATGCACCCGCACCTGTGACGAATACTGCACCGTTAAAGAAAATAGTAAGAAGTGGGATTGTTGGCCAATGCTTAAGGAAAAGATAGGATGGTGCTACGTGTGTGATTACAAATGCCATTGGACCGAACACTACAACTCACCTTGTATATACGAGAGGCAGACCTACGTGGAGTATGAAACAAGCTACGCTTTAAAATCAAGGTATGAGAAAGCCCGTGGGGACAAGCTGACAGCTGAAGGCCTAGTAAAAGCGGTAGAGGAAGAATTTGAAACGGTTCAGAATGAACTTTTATCGATGACGGAGGAGATAAGGAAGCTAATCAACAACTTGGAAAAGATTGCCCTAAAACCAAACCCCCTGTCACCAGTGGATTACATAGATATACTGATAGAAAATGAGAAGAGAGAGGGCAAGCAAGGCTGGAAACAACGAATGGAAAACCTTCAGGAAATACGCCAGAAAGCCGAGACGAAGGCAAAGCTTCAGGCAAAGGTGGCTGATGAGAGTTTTAATCTCCTCCTGTCATAAGGGAGTGGATTTTTGTCATGAATGACGGCTGGCGGTGGAAAAGACTGGGAATACATTTTGTATCTAAATACATGTACATGTATGTCACAGAAAAAAAGATGTACATATTTTGGAAAAAGCATTTTAAAAAGTATATTTAGAAGGTGTATTTTGGAAAAACGTCAAAATACAAAAAATGACCATTGGTGTGAAAAGGTCACTTTTGAAGTTGACTTGACAAAAGAAACGACGACAGACCAAAAGGAGGTGCTGTAAGTCGTCATATTATGCAAAATCGGCAAAACCGTAAAATCGTTGGCCCTTTCCCCAACAGCAGGTTTTTAAACATGTATCAATCTGGTTGCAAATAGTTATCATGTAGACAGCTATCTGTGAGAAACAATTTGAGTGAATTCTTGCTAGTGCAGCTTGTGCTTGATGTTATTCTGCTGTTTAGCCCACCAAATATTTATTAATCTCCTTCATATATGTAATGTCAAACATGTGCAAAGAATGATAGGCCTTCGTCACAGACTTTATCAAGAATTCATTGAAATAAAATAAAATGTTGGTTGTAATATGTCTTCTAGACGTTTTGTAGTTTTAGTATTCCAGATTTCCCGATTTACGACAGAGCGTATAAAAATACATGTATTGTACTTTGGGAAAAATAAATATTTTCTAACATATTCAGGATTGTTCAGCTTCTTAATCAAATTTCTTATATGGGCAAAGATAAGTCTCGAACTAGATCAAAACTCTGATAAATAAAATGTAGGTGTGTGTAACCGGTAGTAGTTTTAATATTCGAGATTTAAAAATTTCCCGATTCCCACAGAACACAAAAGAAGTTACATTTATTCGAAGTAAGCCTTCAGGGGCCTGTTTAGTGACTTTGAGCTAATGGTACTTTAACCCAAAGGAAAATGCATTGAAGTTAATGGTAGCATTAGCTAAAATCACTTTATGAAACAGGCCCCTATAGTCTGCAAATGTCACTTGCGACATTTATAAAACTGGAAAAAACGAAAATGTGTCTTGAGTCGTCTTGAATCAGTGGCGGATTTGCCCCCCCCCCCCCNTCCCCCCCCCCCCCCCCCCCCCGACTGCAGAGTGATCATCACTCTGCAGTCACTGACGCCTCAAATGCCTGGAAAATGCAAAATATTTGGCATTCGTTTTTGAAACTTTTCTTGAGGGCGGCCCCCCTTTTCGGACATCCTGGATCCG
Source organism: Notospermus geniculatus (assembly GCA_002633025.1). NCBI lineage: Eukaryota > Metazoa > Nemertea > Pilidiophora > Heteronemertea > Lineidae > Notospermus > Notospermus geniculatus. Next base: position 29,697 of record NMRB01004291.1, read on the forward strand.
CCCCTGTGTCTGTGAGTGGTTCTGTCATCAAGTAGGCCTATTCGCCATTTCCCCAACAAGGGGTTCTAGACGTGCATCCACCATCAGGAATTACAACAATGGAAGTGACTAGTTGTACAAGTCTCTAAAAGATGTCACATGTGTAGAGCGTCATGTCGACTATACATTTGTACAGGCGCGGTTCCACATGACAGTAAACTGTCGACACTAACTGAAAAACTGTCGATAGAAAACTATCCATAACCCTTCCACAAGATCACTTTTACAATCGTTCGCCTGACTTTTCCATGGACCCTCTTTCTTCAACCTGCCCCTATATCGCTAAGAGGAATAATTCTTCTAGTAAAATCAGTCATTTTTGATTAATTTTCACGCATATAATTCAGGTCATTTTCCACTTCATTTCATTGCCAGTGCCAATGCCAATGCCAACGCCAGGTTTTCAACAAACCCCTCCGCAACTTCAACATGAAATTCGTCTGCCCTTTCTCGTGTTCAACTCGCACTGATCTCCCGACTGAAATTGACTATCCCACAATATTTCGGACAGTTATCTATTGCTGTCATACAGTCACTAGCTGAACAACTTACCGGGATAGTCATTGAACAGTTAGGCCTACTATCTGACAGCAAACTTTCGACAGAAAAATGTCATGTGGAGCGGCGCCTTGCTGGCGTGACACTTCCAAAGAAACTGGCATGATCATCAGCGCCGCCTCGTGTTTCAGTTGATACCGACTTCCACAGTTGCAACTCACTCCAGAGTTGCAGTCCAAAATTCTAGAGTTGCAATACTTCCAGTGATGACCCGGTACAAATGTTGATGTTATTATTGAAGTGACTGTCATTTGCAAGTGTGTTAGGTGCAGATATTAGGATAGATATGTCATTTCGTCGATTTACATGAATCTGGCTATTCTGGGCGCATTGATACAGAGGCCTACATGTACTTTTCGTGCGATCTCAAATGGGAGCAGAGGCAAATTTTGCGTCATTCACGTCTCACGAGATTTCTCGAGACGTACTCATTAGAATTTTTTAAAACCTCAGTAACAAAGGTTTAGTATCCTTCCTATAGCTGTGTGAAATTTCATTAAAATTTATTATTTCCTTCGGGTAGATATTGCGTGGCGGTTCGGTCTCAAAATGTACACGAAATGTAGGCGGTGTAGGCCCTATTACTGTACTTAGCCCATCATTGTTTGCAAAATAATTATCATGTAAAACACCTTTTTGTGTGTAATAATGTGCGTTAAATGTAAATTTCACAAGCCTGGCGGCGTAAATGGTTCACGTGGAAAGAGTTTGAAAAAGAATGTTCGCACAAACACACAAAACTGCCTTCGACACAAGAGCACGAAGTAAGTGCTCAACCTGATAGGCCTACTGCTACACTATAAAACAGTCCAATGGACAGAAGTTGTCATAGCCTTCGCAAAGTGCATTCAATTCAGGCCAACACACCGACTGAAAAAAGTAAATCAACCCTCCCTCTCCATCAAGATGAAACAAAACAAGCCCAACCCATTACTCGCACAAAAAGGGTGAGTGATAATCCACGGCTCGTCGTAATGAAAACGCTCATAATGCACCATGGCTAAAGATAGAGACTGACCTCAAACCACTTCTAAATATAAATCCACGCGCTTCTCAACCTCGGCGCCACATCGAGGTCGAACTAATTACACAAACCATCGTATAGGTATTTGCTGGTCCGCCCGTGAGCCCGAGATTGAATGTGTGCTCATCACTAAGCCTCCGTCCCACTTTCGGACTCCGTCGGTAATAGCTGGCCTATGTAAACCCCGCATGGATTTTAACCAATCGGATTCATTTCTTAATTATGAAATCGGTAGAAAACCACAAAATGCCCGAAAAAACATATTAATCGCAAACTAATCGGTTTTATTATTAGCCCGGACACTACTAGGCATAAAAAGTACAGTACGTTGCACAATTGACCTCCCTTCCGCGGCGCGCACCACCCGCGTACCACATGCAGCGTCATTCTCGTACCATCCTCGTATCTTCCTAGGATGTGGCGCGGCGTCATGGAAGGCATGCAGTGAAGACGTAACGTCATTCACCCGACGTCACGCAACAGAGACGCGTGACGTACCCGTACCATCCGCGATGAACTGAAGGTTACCTTCCGCGCCACGTCCGAGGGAGGTACGCGGATTCTGGGAGGTCAATTGTGCAACGTACTGTAACATACATTTTGTTTTTTATACCAGCTTAATGTTTTGAAAGCCGATAATGATTTAGTGCCGAAAAGTGTGTCGAAAGCTCATTTTGGACCAAATATAATGGTCACTAAAGGGACTATTAATAGGCCCACGTGAACCAAAAGGGACTATTAATAGGCCCACGTGAACCAACAAGTTTGGCCTGTATACTGGATTATTTTAGGTAACCAGCTTTATAACCAGGTATCCAAGGATTGAGTTTGATGCTATATATAATATTTGACAAAGTTAGTGTAACCCATATTCCAGAGAGTAATGCCTAGTTCTAATTCCTGGTTCTAAAAGGGACACGATACACCTTTCAAGAAATTCTGCGGTGAGCGCTAGAACTAAATTCTCCCCCTGCACGTCATTAAAAGAATTCAAACAATGTGGTCAACCTTGACTGTGGAAGGGGCAATGGAAGGGGCTAAAGAATCCCCCTCAGACGTTTTCACTGAACACTGAGCGCCGTATTTCTGAAAGGGTGTGTAAAATTTCTTCCCTATCTCCTACGCTAAACATACCCGCGTTAAAGTAGACCACAGAGTAGTCTCTACATCTGGTGCTAGTGTGCCGGTAGAACTGGATCCCGGTTTAGCGTAAGGTCGTTATTCCAGTGTTAATGTAAGGAAGTGAAATTTGGGGCATAGAAAAAACTGACTTAATTGAGAAAGTGCAACTGAATTTTTGCAAGTACGCCTACATTCTTCGGATACAAAAGTTCTGAATTAATGAGAACCCCACGAACGATGTGTGTTCAGGGTCCGCATCGGTGTACATTTGAATAGGCTGACGTACATTTGTACATGGAACACTAATTGTGCTGAAAATAGCTCAGTTATCGTCAGAAATGGAATTCAAAGCATTGGCAGGTTCATGTACCTCTTCACCACAAAAAAAGTTGAAGCTCGTGCCTATTACGTAAAGCCAAAATTCAGGCAGTGTGAGACATCTGGTGGCAACACAGGAAGTGTATCCCTCAGTAAGCTCATCGTTCGTAGTTAAACCTTTATGGTTGATTCCTTTATGTTACTACTAATGATACTAAATGGTCATCAATAATGTATCATATTGTGAGAGAGCATACAGTCAAAGGTTACCTTGGTTTGAATACCGGATGGTGCAGGGGCGTTATTCATATTCTAGATGAGTGTGGTTTAAATGGTATTTGGCAAAACCCATTGGTATTAACGGGAAAGCAAACGAAACTGGTTGTATCACAGAGACTCAAAGACCAGTTTATTCAAGGTTGGAGAGAAAAACTCAATACAGAAGTGAATTGTACTGCTTATCGTATTTTTAAAGAAGACTTTATTTTCGAACCATACCTAAAAAATTGCCTCTGGAAAAAATATACACCTTATTATATAGATTTAGAACTGGACCCTTCGAGATACCTGCTGTAAAATCTAGGTTATTTGAAAATATTATTGATCGCTCAGTTTTTACCGTAAATTTCTGTGGTCATCTTGATGTCCTGGATGAGGTTCATTGTATCATGCACTGGATTGACGCAACTGCGTATTCCTTACTGGCATTATTCTGTATTTGAAGATTTACCTAAAGCATTGCAACTGGAATACTTTAAGAATTCCCTGACCGTGAAAGGACACACTTCCTTGGTTAATCTGGCGTCTTTCTGTGCCTCACTTGTAAAATTCTTGTAAAACTTTGTAGCCATAACACAGATTTCTGTATTATCATCCTCATAATAACCCATGAGGGTTTTTGAGCGAGAATAAATATGTCTATGTCTATGTCTATGTCTATGTCTATCTGTAATCCAGGAACTTGAAATACTAATTGGAAATAAATATCACATCAATACACAACTTCTCGTTCTTATTTTTTGTGTTGATTTCAACAGGTCAAGTCCAGGCCCCTACAGCTGGGGTGTCCCAGCAGTTAAACCATCCTGAGAACATTCCTGGGGTTCTTAGCGCTCGCTCTTTCGAGCGCTAATAACCCCTGATACTTTGACCCCCTAATCCTCAACTTGATGACCCCAGTGCGGCTCACTTTTTTCTGTCTGCCACTGAGGACTTCAAGGACACCGGGCGACTTCTCACACCATTAGAAGCTGGCATCAAGTATTATCCAGAAAACCAACCATGTTCAACATGTTCATGGGGGTTGCCTATTAGAGGGCGACTATCAGTGGTATAGCCTAGCTGGTAAGACCCGGGGAAACTGGTAATCTTCGGAGACGACACAAGGAACTCACTTCCGTGACTTATACCCACCCCCTTGCCCGGTACGCGGTCCCAACCCGACTTTAGGGAGTTTTCGCAAAGCCCCCGAAATGCCGACGGGGACTTTGCGAAAACTCCCTATTTCTAGCAATCTCGAACAGTGAAGTCGATGTCAACCTAGCCACGCAATGAGTGTAACGTCGATCAGTGTTCCCCGTATTTCTTAGTCTCGCGTCACCAGCCTCTCTCTCTTACAGGAGAGAGTCTGGTAGCAAAGGCCAAAACTTTCGTTACCGCCAGGTGGCGAGTGTCCAGCTCAGAGCATCCGAATCTGATTGGCCAACGGCCGATTAAACATGGCTGCGCCCGTGAAACGCATGATGAACGAACAAGGAACGAAATAGTCCGAGGGAAATGTTACCTTTTTAACACGTTTTATCGTGGTTTTCACCGAGTGATATGTAGACAGCGATCGAGCCTGGCCGTTTGAGGTGGATCGCTGATGAAATAAAGTGGAATTGTATTGTATCAGGATCGATTTACCGTCTGGCTGAACTTCGACTCCCTGGTCGGAAGTGACCTAATCCATGGCACAAAATGTAAGTCCTATTGCACAATCGGCTTATTCCAGCAATCGATGACCATGGATAGTCGTTCCTTCCGTGCTAAAAGGGTAAATTTTCCCTCAGACTCATTCGTTCATCATGCGTTTCATGGGCGCAGCCATGTTTAATCGGCCGTTGGCCAATCAGATTCGGATGCTCTGAGCTGGACACTCGCCACCTGGCGGTAACGAAAGTTTTGGCCTTTGCTACCAGACTCTCTCCTGTAAGAGAGAGAGGCTGGTGACGCGAGACTACGTATTTCTGTGTTTTTCTTATTGTTTCCCTCCTGACGGATTAAGCGGCAACTAACCCAACAATAACCATTCTAGGCCGCGTCTATTGTCTACAGAACACTCACAGATGTCACACTAAAGTCTCCCAGCTGGAATCAAAGTCAGATGTAAAGTTTTTCAGTGTTTCCGTGTGTCAGTGTTCCCCCTATTGTTCTGGAAACACTGGCAGATAGATCGACACGTTTCTCTGTGTGTCCTTCATTGTCGAGTCGCGGCTTATTCCGTCAGACAATAGCAGGGGAACACTCACAGATGGGGAACGCTCAAAAACGTTACACCTGGGTCTATATTCCAAGTGGATTGACCTTTGTGAAGATGGACCGAAGCTGACCATTGGTTCGACCAAAAATAGATAGCGAGCGAAAAATGTACACTGTCTTACATTTTCACACAAAAGCCCCGTTTGGATGGATATTAAGCGCTGTATACATGCAGAGCTTAGAAAACGGGGCTTTTGGGGAAACATTTATTGTTCATTTTTCGCTCGCTTATCTATTTTTGGCGGAGCCAATGGTTAGCTTAGCAACGTCTATTAAATCGGCCCAATGTCGCCCCAAATCCTGACCATAACTCGATCGCTGCTGACATTACGAGGCATTTGTATTAAGGACTTATTCTGGACTTTCTCAGCTGGTACACGTCGGTGTCATGCAAACTCCGTAGGCCTACTCTCCGATCATTTTGTTACTTCATTCCGTAAAATCGCAGTCAGTCTCTCTGGGTCAATGTTCCCGCCAGAAACCACGCAGACGATGTACCCCGTTCCCGCCTTCCCTGAGACTGCGGCGGCAACAGACGCAGCACCAGCTCCCTGGCGACCACCACGTGATTTCGTACCATCAGCGTCCGTAAAGCATCGGCCGTCTAGTCCTCCAATGAAACGACAAAAGAATCATTCACGAGATGGCTGACGAGGGTCCACATCTCAGGAAGGACGCTTTCCCGCCAATCCCGTCCACAAAACTCGCCCTGTACTCAGGTAGTCACAGGAGGATGGTTTTCCCGCCGCAAGACTGGCCGCCAGGGGCGCTGCCGTCTCCACTTCACACGCATACACCCGGACACCGGGCTTCAAAGCTTTGAATGCGAAAGCGACGCCGCAGGTCATCCCACCGCTGCCGAACGGACAGATGACAGCTCCACGTCTGGGAACTCTTCCAGAATCTCTAGGCCAATCGTACCAATGGTCCATGGACCATGTGCTCACCCGTTTGGACATAACTGTAATAATAACAGAGAGAGGTACATGTACATCGTCAGTCATGAGCAATCCGGGTCAAGTCATTCCAAAGTTGCAGAACTTCTGTCAATGATTTTCGGGTTATGCCACCTGGCGGCCATATTAGACCCGATCAGGCCAAAACTTCACCTGCACATAAACGTCACCTAGAGGGAGCCACATAGCACATTTGAGCGCTCTGGGTCAAGTCGTTCTTGAGTTATAGCACATTTGATGATTTTCGGGTTACGCCACCTGACGGCCATATTGGAAGTTTAATCAGGCCGAAATCTGACGTGCTTGTAAAGGTCATCTAGATGGAGGTAAATATCAAGTTTGAGCACTCTGGGTTAAACGAATCGGAACGAATTGGCTAACCACCACCTGAACGTATATACAACCTGGTCACACTTAGGTTAAAATCAACTGAGTTACCCGTTATGAACTGTTGCTAATAAGCTGCACCATGCAGGAGGAGATTACCGGTACCGGTATAAAGTTTTGGTAGCGAGGTACGTTTATACAACCAAAGAAACGAGCAAATCCTAAATGTGATATTCATGTCTATATAGGCCTGCACTTTACATACAAACGTTTTCTCGGCAGCATCATGCTAGCCCTCATCAGGTATTTTAAGTGAGAAAATATTACAGATTGAAGGAAAACTAGGGCATTAACATAACTGCAATTATACAATTAGTACATGTAACTGTGTTGAGAGTGATAGAAAATCCCCAAGAAGAAGAAAGACCCTTGTTGAGCCAGCTCAGTAACGCCTCCTAATAATTCTCAACACATAGGCCTAATCCGACTGGGCGCTAGTCAACACAGAGAAGTTGTCAATGTTTGCATTAACTTTGCGCGTGTGACAATCCTTCAGATGGTCCCGCCAGGATGGCAGATCTATCCGAAAAGTCATACAGACACCCTATAGTAGCCAAGTGACGCTTGGTCTTACCAATGTAGTTCCTATCACAGGAACTTTGGAATTTATAAACAACTTTGGCTCTTAGATTGACTGGTGTTGCACTTTGGACTTGACATTTCGGATAGTTCCCCTACTGCCGATAGGCGTCTTGGCTACTTCCCGCCACGGGCCCACGTGCACGATCATATCCATGAGGTCAAGGTCACAATATATCCTCAGCGGGAAATTTAAAACTTGTCACGCGCTCTCACTTCAGAAAGTTTCATATTGACCATATGAAAGTAAAATATATAATTGGTAATTTGGGCGAAAGACGGGAAAACAAAGGAAAGAACAAATTTTCCTAAAAGTTGTAGAGGTTACCGGGTATGTGTCATCCTGAGAATATCAGGCGTTCTTACTGCTCGCTCCCTTCGTCACCGCAGACAAACCCCTGAGGAAATCCGCCTAATTTGCTGGGCTACTTGGCGCACGAGAAAATGCGCCCAATCAGCGAACGCCATTCTGAGTCACCTTAAGATGACAGGCATTACACGTAGATTGTCTCGTAGTGTCACGCACAACACAGTGCTGAAGTACCTCAGCTTCCCCACCTCACCCTAACTAGAGATCAGTTACACGTATACATGTATAACGGCCCTTGTAATATTCACAGCCAAGCAGCTGACA
>NMRB01004292.1:3039-19444 GCA_002633025.1 Notospermus geniculatus
TCACTAGTCATGAAGTGGGCATACTCAGCGTTGCATGGTCAAAAGAACCGATTTTTCATTTTTTATAGCATGAAGACCTTGTTTCATCCCACCGATATCGGTGAAAGAAATGGTGAACAATATTGAGGAATAACAGAGTTATTGCGATTTAGAACTTACAAATCTAATGCAAACGCCATGATTTTGACGTTTTCTCAAAAAGTGCATAATTCAACATAAAATGATATTAGAAGTAAACTTTCCCACGAAAATCAACAGTTTCTGTTTTAAAATGTCGGAGAGGTATCGCAGCAAACATCAACCCGAAATTTCGATAAGGGTAACTCATCTCAATGTTATGAAATAATATGTGATATCTTATGCAAATTTTGAGATTTTTGTGATGGCAGTGAATATTCTCCACCTAATACCCAGGTATTCCAAATAGGGGCCTACCTATAGGTATTCCAGCGTGGAATCGTTGACCTACTCAGCAAAATATTGGACGTACATTTTGATTACAATCGGTGCAGTTCAGTGATACAGGCTTTTCAAAATGATTATTTAGTGAGTACTTGGTTCCTTGGTGCTTGTTTCAATTCATTTCAATATTTGCCATGTTATTGTCAGCAGACGAATACTGGACTCGGGTAGTTGAGTGAAATGATTATCTTAACCCTTTCCGTGCAGATGGTTTATCTGGTACATACTGTATATGATGCTGATAACTTCAAAAAGGAATATGCCACTCCTAACGTGGGTGATTGTACACTTTTTCTGTGACTTCATTCGAAGAAGGCCATGCCAGTTAGTCATTATCAAAATCATAATGGTCTCCATGACGAAAGTGCCAAATATACATAGGCCTAATTGGCTTTCATTTAACATGGGCATCAGAGTGCAGTATTGTTATGCTGCATGCATACCCTCTGCCATGGTCTATACTAACCTAGCCTAGCCTAGGTAGGCCAATATTTGGCTGTCATAGGTCTATACACATAATCAGTGCTCACCATTGTCGCTGTTGCGATGAATTATTCATGTTTAATTGTTGTACCATAGGCCTAAAGGGTTTCTGCTACATGACACGTTACCATGGTTACCAGTTACCAAAACAGTGGAAATCTTCTAAAACGCTTTCATGTTTGTTATACATGTATTATGCGGTCATCATGTATGCCTATCACATAATCAGAATAACCGACATGATAAGAAAACCGAACCAGGTCTGAAGGGGAATGACACTTGTAACAAAAATAGATTTTTGTTAATATATGCAGATCTTCGCATCAGGCCTAATCATGTGTTTGGTATGCTATATGGCGTGGCCACCATTCACTGCTGTCCTCAACCTGCCCACAGCATGTTCAAACATGATTTTCTGCTTCCAATTAAAGCTCTCAATCACTCAAAAAAATCCAATCTCTTGCAACTTCACCTACACTGCCACTTCAACCGCCACTGCCACTTCAACCGCCAGCTTGCTACCCTGACTTGTTTTGTATATTTGCTTTAGAGAAGTGACCACTTGGANGGGGGGGGGGGGGGGGGGGGCTTGAAGACATATGAATGAAAGGGTCACTTTTTAAACCCCAAGTCATGGTTTGCTGGAGTAAGCATAACATCATGAATTTTCCAATCTGTTGGCTGATACTCTGACAGAAGTAGCTTTGGGAAGTTACCTATTGATGGCTTTCCTCAGATTTTAGTTACTGGAATGAAATACATGTACCCAGAGGGGTTGCCATTTCCAAAAAAGGCCCATGTGCATGGTACAATTGTATCCCCACCCCTTTTCGTTAACACACAAACCGAGAGTTATGAAAAATCATTTTTATGCTTCCTTTCTATTAATTATTATTCTATTTAATATTCCTTTCTATTAAAAATGGAATACCACAGGTTGAATGAATGACCTGATTTGGTCAAGAATTAACCCTTCCACGACTGAATTTACGTGAAAATCGGCATAATAGGGAGGTTTCGAAATCAAACGATAAACGTAAACGTTAACGACAACGTTCTTTTTGTACCGAAAATGCAATATAAAATCTGGTTAATGTGTACTATGAAAATAACGTTGTCGTTAACGTTTACGTTAATCGTTTGATTTCGAAACCTCCCTAATAGTGAGTTTAAGAACCATACGTTAACGCTAACGTTAATGACATTCCAATCTGTTGGCTGATACTCTGACAGAAGTAGCTTTGGGAAGGTACCTATTGATGGCTTTCCTCAGATTTTAGTTACTGGAATGAAATACATGTACCCAGAGGGGTTGCCATTTCCAAAAAAGGCCCATGTGGGACAATTTAGCCCCTGTGCACAGTACAATTGTATCCCCACCCCTTTTCGTTAACACACAAACCGAGAGTTATGAAAAATAATTTGTATGCTTCCTTTCTATTAATTATTATTCTATTTAATATTCCTTTCTATTAATAATGGAATACCACAGGTTGAATGAATGACCTGATTTGGTCAAGAATTAACCCTTCCACGACTGAATTTACGTGAAATCGGCATAATAGTGAGTTTAAGAACCATACGTTAACGCTAACGTTAATGACATCACTTTGACGTCACATCGAATGAATTTGTTGCATTTCTTCTAGGGGTGACGTCATTTTGACGTAATTAGCGTTAGCGTTAGCGTTAATGTTTGGTTTCTTAAACTCACTATTGTTGACCTCCCAACTTTTGACCTCAGTAAACAGTGTTTCAACAGTCAAAACTGTTTGATTCAGTTCCTCTTGGTAGCTCCATAAAGAAATACTTGGGTGTAAAATTGGTGATATTTTTTCTAAAATAATTTTGATCCCTTGTGGTTAAGGGGGGCCGGGGTACCCCCAGGGTACAGTAGGGAAAGATAGCAGACACTCCAAAAAAGTTTAATTGTGATGAAAAGGTGACTTACTCGTGTGTTTCATTCATTTCTTGGCAGTGAATTTTGACTACTAGCTATTTTTTTGTGACATTCGTGTTATAGGAGATCATTGTACCTCCTCGAAACTCAAAAGTCAACCCAAACCTTCAAGAATTATATCATCACACTCAATTAGATGTAGAAATGAATTCATTTCCTGGAAATTCTGCCTCATATTTATTCCTAAAAATGCACAGGGGCTACAATTGCCCCACTTCGGTGGTACAATAGTCCTTGTAAACTTTTTAAAACTGATTTATTTCTCAAAAATGACTATAATTAAAATGTTATTTTTTGAATTGAGCCATCCATCTAACTTGCATGACAACCTACACGCCAAATTTCATGATGATATTCTGATCAACTGTTTTGGTGGTGAAACCCTTGAAAAACCAAAGGGGGCTAGAGTTGTACCACTTTACCCTACCCCGTAGGCCTTATAAGGGCATTTGGCTAGTTTAGGTTGATACCAGAACTCTGCAGTCGCCGTGTAATTTTATTCTGTCTCCAAGAAAACCTGAAAAGTCTTAAGTTATGCCTTACTTGATGCACATTTTCCTTTCCTATACTTTGCAGGTTTCGTGGAGTTAACAGTTTGCAGTTCATGGGGGACGAGATAGTTCTGCATGGTGAATGACCTTTGTCTTGGTCTTGGATGATAACAGTACCTGTTGATTTTTTTAAATCGAGGAGTGGACATTTCGTGGTAATTCATCAACACCTCTGTACAGAGTTGAATTGAAGGTCCAAGTGAACTCACATTTAAGTGAACTCACATTTAAAGTGAACTCACATTTAAAGTGAACTCAAGTGAACTCACATTTAAAATTGCTTGTTTCATTTTCATTTTCTGCAGTAAGAGTTTTTTCAAAAACATCATGTCATCAGGAGCAGGAGGTCCAGGTATTCTTCAAATGCCTGCACTGGGGCGTCCTTTCAGCGTGGGTATGTTGTACGATTGTAGGAGTGACACCCTGATACCTGGCATTACACTCTGGGATCAGAAACATCTTGAAAAAGACATCAAAGTCCAAGACCAACAAACATCTGATTTCAGTGTCACGGCAAATGACAGCATTTCTAGTAAATCAAATGCATTAGATATTGAAGCAGGCCTTAAACTGAGTTTCATGGGTGGTTTGATCCCTGTCTCCGGGTCAGCAAAGTACCTGGATGATAGAACATCGTCGAATTACCAGTCGCGAGTTGTGGCCCAGTATAAATGCACAACAGAGTTTAAGCACCTCACCATGAACCATTTGGGTAGAGGGAATGTCAAGCATGTTGACGTTTTTGACCACGGTCACGCAACACACGTCGTAACGGGTATCCTTTATGGAGCCCACGCGTTCTTTGTGTTTGACAAACGGCTTTCGGAGGAAGAAATTAAAAAAGACGTTAAAGGTGAGTTAATGGTCATTGTCAAAGCTTTGCCTTCTATTGAAATCGAAGGTTCAGTGAAAATGAGTGAAGCTGAAAAGAACAAAGTCAGTGATTTTCAGGTCAAGTTCTATGGTGATTTTCAACCAACCACAAATCCAACTACCTTTGATGATGCTGTACATCTGTACAAAGACCTGCCAAAGCAGTTGGGTCCAAATCAAGAGAAAGCCGTGCCAGTCACCGTGTGGTTGTACCCACTCCATCATCTCGACAAAAGTGCAGCTAAGCTGGTCCGTCAAATCAGCGAAAATCTTGTCAGCAAGACTGAAGCCTCCATCGAGCAATTTCATGAACTTGTTGTGAGATGCAATGACTTGAGTGACAGCATTGCCAGCAAGAACTTCCCAGGAATTCGAAGAAAGTTAGGACACTTTCGCGAGATGGTGGATGAATACAAGGCTTTTTTCACAAAGCAGTTGATCGAGATTTTACCAAAGATACGTGGAGGTTGGGCTGAAGAGGCCGAGTTCCTACAAGTAATGGCCAACAAGAATGAATCCCCATTCAGTTATCACCATCTAACAGACTGGCTTGATAAGTGCGAAGAGCAGATTCGCGTGATGGGGACGTACATCAACAGCATGCAGTCTGTGAAGTTTGCGGCCAACCCAGGAGATGTCTCTGCCCAGGTAATGGATCCAAAGTACAAGTTTTGTCTTTGTTTCAACATCCAACTGACTGCAGAAGATCCACTTCGTACTGCAATGAAGAACTATCTGCAACAGTGTAGTGAGGAGTCGTTTAAACCCATTCCCGTGGATATCAGCAAGGACTCTCTGATCGACTGTGTCGAAGACTCCATGGCTTCAAATGCGAGCAACTTTATTGACTTTCATGATGCCAACTCGGGCACCAAAACAACAACCTTTATTGTCGCCGAAGACAAGAAGCTAACCAGCCAAGCTGGTGCATTCATTCACCTGTATAGAAATGGTAAGAAAATTGACGAAGACTTTAAACCTCCCTCTGCGCCCGGAACGCCTGATGCTGTAACGAGAAGTCATGACGAATTGGCGATCAATAGGAGCAGTCAGCCGCGCATATTGCTAACAGATGGCAGCACAGTCTTAGCGGACCAAATGTACAGGAAATCTATTATGATCGCTGCTCGATCGATAATGACTGGGTCCGCTAGATGCATTGAATTGGGCCCTAGTGACACCTAGTGGTCAACTCGCTGACAGCTCCTATTGGCAACCGCCAACGGCTGGAATGGAAAACATAACAAACTACCAGGTGATGTACAAGAAATCTGGGGAAGATACTTGGAGTGTATGTAAAACAGAGGACAACAAGCCTTCCTGCACATTGCAAAACCTTACACCGATGTCAGTTTATGAAGTCAAGGTGATTTCAGTATGTGAAGCTGGGACTAGCCACCCTAGTGAGATGAGCAAATTGACGACTAGACCAACCAGTTCCCCTGATGAAGTGAAGGTTTTGCAAGCCTCTGTCTTGAATATTGGTATTCAGTGGCAAAAACCCTGCGTCATCGCTGAAAAGGCAACAATCAAAAGATATGATTTAGAGAGAGCACCATCAGGTTCCACAGAATGGCAGCAATGCTGTTTTACTAAAGGTGATGCTACACGCTGTGAGGTTCCTCAAGATCCAAGGATATCCTATACATACAGGGTGATCGCAAACTGCGGAAAAGAATCAAGTCTACCGAAGGAGAGTGATCCAATCAGTATTGAGGCAACTAACAAGGAGATAAACAAAGAACGGGTCCGAGCCGCCTCGCGGAAAATTGAAGACGCATGCAAACCATTCATATTTCAGGTTCCTTTAGAAGAAGTGACCGCCAACGAAGCCTGTATGGTGCGCAAAAAAACCTTTGGTAAACCTGCTTTTGGAGTCCCAGAGAAGGTCATCCTGATTGTTGGAGCAACAGGCGCCGGGAAGACTACCTTTATCAATGGGATACTGAATTATGCACTTGGTGTCCAATGGGAAGATGACTTCCGCTTTCGAATGGTTGAAGAGGACGCTAGTGACCAAGCCAGTTCTGTCACGCAGTGGATCACGGCCTACACGCTAAATCACCAAGAAGGATTTGAAATACCATACTCATTGACTGTTATAGATACACCAGGATTTGGAGACACCACTGGGATCGCTCGGGACAAGAAAACAGCAGAACAACTGAGGCATTTCTTCTCAACCACAGGAAATGGAGGCATTGACCACATCGATGCTGTAGGGTTCGTGACTCAAGCATCCCTAGCAAGATTGACTCCAACACAGACCTTCATCTTTGATTCAATTTTGAGCCTGTTTGGGAAAGACATCGGTGACAACATCTTCCTTCTCATTACATTTGGGGATGGCCAAAAACCACCAGTGTTGGCTGGTGTGAAGAAAGCAAACGTGCCATACAAGAAATATTTTAAATTCAATAACTCTGCTCTATACGCATCCAATGAAGTTGAAGGTAAAGTAAAGAGGGAGTCAGATGATGAAGATGACGACAGTGATGATGACGAGGGTCACTTCGATAGTATGTTTTGGCAAATGGGAACTGCTAGCTACAAAAAGTTCTTGGCCCAGTTAAACAAGATAGAATGCAAGAGTTTGACCTTGACAAAGAACGTTCTCAATGAACGACAACAACTAGAAGCAACAGTGACGGGTATACAGCGTGAGATCCAAACAGGGCTGAACACACTGGAACAGTTGAAAACTGAAGTCAAGGTTCTTCATGATCACAAAGCTGACATAGACAGGAACAAAAGCTTTACGTACACAGTTCAAGAGCAAAGGACCGTCAAGATCGACATACCTCCAGGTGAGTACACAACGAACTGCATCCAGTGCAACTACACGTGCCATTTTCCCTGCGCAATTCCACAAGATGCTGACAAATCTGCCTGTGCTGCTATGAGATGGTCGGAGTCGCGTGATGGCATTTGCCATGTTTGCCCAGGTAAGTGCCATTGGACGTCACACCACAATCTACCATATCGTTTCGATATAATTACGGAAACGAAGACCAAAACCTATGATGAATTGAAAGATAGGTATGAGAAAGCCAAGGGTAGGAAACTCTCGGCTGAGAAGCTGATAGAAAAAGTAAAGAAAGACTTCAAACTTGTCCAGATCAATGTTCTGTCAATGACTGAAGAAGTCCGGAAGCTCATCAATCACTTGAAAGAGATTGCCCTCAAACCGAATCCCTTGTCTGCTGTGGAGTATATTGATATTCTTATAGAATCTGAAAAGGCACAGGCAAAGCCAGGTTGGTTTGAACGAGTACAACATCTGGAGATAGTCCGTCAGCAGGCAGAGACTTTGGCACGGCTAGCCGATGAAGGGTTCGATCCGTGGCTGAAGTATCATGATGAACTCCTTAAAGAACCAGAATTGAAAGAACTGCTAGGCCAAGACTTCTTGTCACGTGCTAGAGCTAAGGTAAAAAAAGGCTGGAAGTTCATGCAAAACATTATTAAAGGCCAACCTCGTCCCCAGAGGTATAGTCGCTCAGACAACCTCGGACCACTCGCTCACTAACCCCTGGAATCATTATCTGAATTCCCCAGAATCTGGGGATTTCACGGAAATTGCCGAAGCCAGATGCCGAAGGTTGTAATTAATATGTGTAGTCTCTTTTTTCCTTACTTACTAATTTAATCGAGTATAGATCCATGAAGTTAACTACTTTCAACGTCGAAAACATAAAAGTATTGCTGAAATAGACCCTGGTTTTTAATGATTGTAACCACCCGACTTGTGGCGCCGTCTGTGCAATGTGGGGCGCATTATTACGCTAATGAGCTATCAACGGTCAGCAGCTTGCCGTTCCGAAACAGATAGTTTGATGTATAGTGTGATGTTCTAAGGTAGGTAGGCTCTACTAACTAGGGCACGAGTGGCCTATGATATATATATGATAGGCCTATATATCATTATAATCTCATTTTCATTCATTGACAATCGCGCTATGCAACCCACGTGCTTCATTTACTAATAATAGTCACGATTTTGTGACATCACTGCCTTCTACTTCGGGCGACCAATCACAGGCCGGAATTCAGATATGAGACCAGGGGTTGGTAACATTCTTGACACTAGAGGGCGTTACGAATAAATAAGGCGTGAAATGGCTAGCCGTCTCCAGAGATTTGTGCAGCGACCATCAACCTCGGCCCGAGCGTAACGAATCTCTGGGTACGAGATTGCCTCGGTCTCGCAACCGAGGGTCTGGCTGCGCGAGACTATTGTGTTCCCAGAACTGAGGGATCATGTATGCGTGCCTTGAGCTGCCAAATTCACGATCTTCCATTTGAGATACCCAGTTCAAGCCCAAAGCCCATGTCTGATATGTCATTACCGTAACGATCATGTCATTACCGTAACAGGTATGAAATAGCCCATATTTTGCAAAGTTTCTTTATTTGCCATTATCAGTTATTTGATATCAAAGATACACATGTCAAGTTTGAAAACGAACACAAAAGCAGATACGGAATGTCAGTACCAACACATTTGTTATCAAATATTGGCCGCGGATCATGGTGAGTTACGTAAGGGACGTTCATAATTCACACTTGAAGACACACAGGTTTGATAAAAATGCGGGTAAACAATTAAGATACCAGATCTGCGTGTCTGCTTTGTTATGGTATAGAGATGCCATACGCAATGCCTATTTGTAAAAATTTACCCCAAAACTATGCGTTGCGGTAATGACAGCACCATGGTATTGGTCCATAAAATGCAAAAATTTCAAAATATTTCGGCTAAAATTCAGCACTGCTGGCTACAAAAAGAGATAAGAGGATTGTGTATCGCTTTCATACAAATAACCCAAAATCCTGGCGAAATATATGTATCTCTTCTATCCTACACTGACCTACTCAAATATGGGTTTTATCGTGAATCCACCCATTTATTGTATTTATTTCGAAATTGTGACACACAGATTGCAAGGAGAGGCTTAGGCATGAATATAGTGTTGTTTACGCGCAAAGTTCTGGGGCGCGGAGTAGGGGAGAGTGGGGTACATGTAAGTTGAGCCAGTGGCCAAGTTGAGCCACCCCCTATTACTCAGGAAGTAGACAGGACAGAGCACTGGTGTTGCTATCTATTGAGAGAGGAGAGAAGTACCTCATCACCCATGGAGCCATGACAGCTAGACGGAAGAGGTGTGACAAATAGGCATTAAAAACCGATTTTAACCCCAAAAAGTAAATTTTAAAATGCCAGACTTTAATGCAGCCTCCTACTGCAATGGTAGTAGGTCAGTCGGCCTACTGTGCAGTATTTTGTCAGTTGGTACTTAAGTGACCTATAATATGTACCATGTACTGTAGGCCTAGTTTCTGCACCAAGCTAGTGCATATCAGTAGCTCAACAATACCCTATGCACAATTTACCCCAAGGGGTAGGTAAAGTTGTGCCAAAGGACAATTTTTTTCAGCATCCATCTGCCACGAAATGCCAATCAGTGAACTGAATATCTCTCACCCACAGCACAACCAACAGCAACATTTACATGTAACAACATTGGTTTTGGAATTTGAATTGAAAGCACCGTCGTTGTCTGACTCAGAGATCCAAGGATCAAATCCTTTCCATAAATGATCCACGTTTTTAGTACATGAACCATAAAACCTGAACAAAGTCTATACTCCCTTTGATTCATGAAATCAATATTAACAACCGTGACAATCGGCCACCTTGTGGTTTCGCTGTTAAAATCCATGGTGTTCATGTCGATACAAATTTCAATAAACATACAATTGTTTGTCAATTAAATTATGTAATGGGAGAATCACTATACATGTACATGTATACAAATTGAGACATATAAAATGCTGTCATTTGCCGTGAAAGTTTCGTTATAGCCTTACGATGAAGGATGCAACGTTTTTCACAAGCATTTCAATAACTTGAGACGCAAAGCCGGATTTTTATTTAAAGTTGTCAAATCCGTTTCATGTAGACTTGAGAATTACATGACTTTTATTTTTTAAAGGTCCTACATAATATGTACGTGTATTATACTTAACAGAATTATCAATTATAATTTCATTAACTAGAAAATATACATACTTTAAGATTGAATTTTCATGTAGGCCTATCAAATCTACAGAGATTCCTTTTTTAGCTCAGCTGACCAAGGTCAGCGGAGCTATTCATATGACTAAATGGCTCAAAATGTCTGTCTGTGTGTGTGTCAGTCTGTGTGTGTGTGTGTCTGTTAAACTGGCACATTTCGCTATCGTTAGGCCCAGGGGCATGAAACTTGGTGGAGNACAGGTTCAGAAATTATATGTATTACACAGCTTGATATCAAATTTTGAGTAAGATGGGCTAGACCAGCGAAGCAACATTACACACAGTGACCACGGTAAACTCTGCAAACCATCATCAAAGGAAGTGTGATTGACAGCCAGCTGATAAGACATCTGGAGTCGCCTCAAGGTGATGGGTGATTTCCGTACAGTTTATTCTGTAGATGTGGACGCAAAGCGTACTACTTTTTCGTCCCAGACAAGCCTGACAGGAGAGACGGTATCCGTGCAATACCTGGATCAAGGAGTAGACGGATAATGAGCTAATAAAATCACCCGACGGTTTTCGTACTAGTTCTTGGCAGTGATAGTACGTTTTGGCCAAATGGCTGAAAAAGTATAAAGTACGGTTTTCACTTCATAGTGTTTGTGAAGCGCATTGTCACGACAGGTAGCACTCGTACAGTCTCGCACTGACCTGTCACCGCGCGCTCAAGGCATCATGGGAAGATTTGGGACTACTTGCTGCATTTTCAAGATGGCGGTTGATTCCTCAGTTCAAATTTATAAATTGCAGAATAGGCATACCTAGGCTGCCTCCCATCATTTTGTGCGTGGGAATCCCATTATCCATCATGATTATGACATACATAGGCCTATATTGTATGAGATATGCCGTATATGTCATGTTAGCCCATGACAGATAGACGACGACAGTGTCACGACACTTACCTGCTTACGTCAAGTGAAGTGAACTAGCTGTCGGGGTCTTAACCCAAATATCATCCTTTTCTTCTCAACAATGTCATATCTATGACAATTTCTCACCAGAAAAGAAATATCAGTCATTTATTTGCAAAGTTTGCAAGAAATAAGCCTCATATCGATATTTTCCTAGTATCTACTTTCGTGGCGGAGTAGATCACGTGATCACCCAGTTCAGGTTGTGAGGCGGCTCGCGTATTTAGAAACTAACAAATTTTTGTGTGATGCGCCGCGCGCGGACACAGGTCTGTGCAAAGCAGTCTCAACAGCAGTCTTGCGTAACCTGTGTGGACACAATGTGTGAAGCGTAGGTACGGAGCGAAACAAAACACTGCGAGAGGAGTGTACTACGTTACACTACTGTCATCGACCAGTCTATGGGCGGTTATAACCGCAAATAACTTTATTTGCGGTTATAACCGCCCATAGACTGGTCGATGACAGTGTCTATTTTGTAACGTCTTCAGACGTTACAAAATGAAGACGTCTTTTGTTGTAATTTTCTCTGGACGTTGTGGTGATCTCGAGTCGTAGCTAAGAAAGACGACAGATGGCGCTGCACTTTCTCTAGACGTTGTGGTGATCTCGAGTTGTAGCTAAGAAAGACAACAGATGGCGCTGCAGCTGGCGAAATGAAGGACAGCCTCGAATTAGGCCTACAGCTCCATGCCCTTGAGAATTTCCCTGATAGCAAGCGTACGTCAGTAAAACGTCTTTATCTGGTCATAAGTCGTCAGCTGGTCATGTGGTCAAATGCTGACCAGTTTTTCACGTACCGGTACCCGTCAACCGGGGTGACTTTGAAACCGGGGGTGACATTGAAAGCTCGCCAGAAAAACGTTTCAAATCTATCTATTGCATGTGCGATAGGTAGATTCACTGAAAATAAAGTTCTAGGAGCTACTAGCAAACAATAGGGATACTAGCTCGTGGGTTTTGGGTCATTCCCAGCTAGCATTGAAAGTTGGCCCAGGTGTAAACGTGAGGTTGAATGTTGGGGCAACGTTTTGATACATGTAGGTAACTTGCTAAATTGAACGTACGTACGTACGTACGTACGTACGTAGCACTAAGTTCAGTTCTTACGACGGATTTCATTGGCCGAGCAGGGCAGTACCACCAGACGGCGATACTGGAACAGGACGTTGCAAGACATTGCGCCGAACGTAGCTCCGTTCACTGTTTCATTGGCTGTCGTCATGGTGTAAGAACCCCGCCTATTTTGTTTCACTGACAGGCCTTCTTTCCTTTTAGTGAGGTGTGACTGAGGTGTATTGTTGTGGTCACACTGATGAGCTATGATTGCACCTTTGTGGTCAGGCTGGGGTGTTCCTTTCTTTACACTGCACATGATGTCGATTGTTTCCACTGTTAAGGGGGCGGTAGTGGAAACATACAGCGCCGTTTTAGTGCGGCGGTCGAAGGTTGAACCGTCTTATTTATGAATAACCATGTATTGTTAATAAAATTAGGCGTCAAGGACAAGCTGATCATGGTTCGTTGCCAAAACCTACACTCTTTCAAAAATATTGTCCAGCACAATGCTTTTGTACACCCGGTGCGTCCGTGCGCATAGGCTATTTTAATGACAATAAGGAGGTTACTTTAATAGCCCGCGTATTTCGAAAAGCGTAGGCGTGTTTACGCCAAAATATGAAAATTTTGGGAAGACTTTTCTCGTCCATCAGGCATCGCACTTCAGTGGTTTCTTTTCATTTGGCAGCAGTATATTTGTGCGCAGGGCGCGACGTTGAGATTTTTTCACTATTCAACAGGATTCGGGAGATATTCAAAAAGTTCATTTTTGACCAATTTTTGGCACAAATTACATAATTATCATTACTAAGAATTAGAATTTGCAAATTATCTCAACGTCGGCACCTGCACATATGTATTCCCCAACATTTGGTGATAAAACGCCAGGTCCCAGTCGCGTTGTTGCCGAGAAATCTATGACGAAAAAGTCAAATGGGGGGTCTCATTGTTTGCTTAATTAGCTGATTAATGAAAGATGAAAGCACATCGTTTACAATTCAGATGTGTAGAACAAGAGTAGCAATTTCATAGAAATACATGAAATCGATGCTACCTTTTTGCTTGAAGAAAATATGAATTGTTTTCAGTCGCCATTTGCAGTGCGCTTCCTTATGGCTACCGCCCCCTTAAGCCTATAGCTGTTCACATTGCGATGCGGTAGGATGCGACGAGCGATTTCCACCGCCCCGATCGCTCGTACAGTATTTTTCCGCGTCGTATCGCCTGCCGCGTGAGGATACGAGCATAAGGCTAAAGCCGGTGACAGACTGGCGCGTACGCGCCGCGTCCTGCAGACGTTCCGCCAATTAGATTCTTCCTTAGGTGTTTCGGTCCGTGTTACCGCCTCCCCGATTGGTTGAACGCTTTGCGACGCGTTGCTTACGCGCCAGTCTGTCACCGCCGTACAAATCCATTCACGCGAATTTAGACCGGTGCGATGCCGCATCTTTGTCCGTGACCAACGTCGCGGAAACAAACAATGGTTGCCGCATCGCATCGCCAGAATTTCGCGTGAATGGATTCTAAAGCCTACATGTAGTTCATAATGCAGGCGCGGTACGACGCGGCGCGATCTGAACAAAGGATTACAGCCTTCTTACCGCATCGCGTCGCACCGCAAGTATGACAGCTATAGACTTAACAGTGGAAACAATCAGGCGCGGAAAATTTCGCATCGCACCGAGCCTGCAGTGTGAACAAGACTTTATCTGGCACAATTTGAATGACATGAAAGATGTCAGGACCACCCCACACAACCGCGTCGCGCCACGCCGCGCCAACCTGAACAACAGGGCACAAGCCTCCAAAAAACCTGGTGACGTTGCGTCGGTTTGTGACCCTGACGAACAACAGTCAAATCCGCCATTTTGCGTAGGGTTATGTGATGCGTCGCGCCTCACAGCGCCGGTGTGGAAGAACTACTTCCGCGGTAAAAGTAGTTCTAAAGAAATGACATTTCTCTGATAAATATTTGCTACTTTTATTGTATTTTATGATGATTTCAGATGAAATAAATATATTTAAGTCAATTTATTCGCATATTTACATCAGAAAACCCATAATAGCATATTTTATTGTTTTGGGAATCTGGCAAACGCACAGTGGACGCACAGCATCAGAACAGCGAAATGCATGTCAGTGCACTGTACATTCTGTACTGTATGGCATAATGGCGGGAACCCCGGGGAAATCCCGATTTGGCCGAGCAAAAACGCACAATAACTCGCAAAATCTTAGTAAAATGCGTGTCATATTGTATTAAAGCCCCACAGTATTGAATTTTACGATATTTTCAAAAAGTTAGGAGAGTGCACATAGAGGTCCCATAGCCTCGTGAATGTCCCCAAAATGCTTGCCTGATACACACTTCGCAGAATCAAGGCCTAGTTTTCAGCACGCATTGGAAAACACTGCAGGGAGAGCTCTAATGTATTCCGACAGAGCGTATTTACACTACGCTGACGTCGTGACGTCGTACGAGAATCGCGGCGATGATTTGCGTTTTTCACATTCAATACAGTGGGGCTTTAAATTAACCCAAAACTGCCATCGTTAGGTTCTTTTTTCGACACAAAAGAGATGAGTTTCACCGAACTATATCTTCTAGTGGATGAGTCAAAGTAGTCCGAAAGTAGATCCAGGTGGTTCGGTCGCCGCATCACTATCCCAGCTATAGGTGGGGGCGCAATAAGATATTCAAGATGGCGGCGGTGATTTTTCCACCGGGACTAAATCCGAAACCCAAGTCTCGCAATATCTCGCGGGATTTGGTCCCGGTGTTCCGGTTGACGCCGCGCTTGTCAAAACTGACACCGCTAGCGAGGTTTTTCAACGCATCGCACCACATCGCACCGCGCCGCCCGTGTGAACCACAGGGACTTGAGGCATGCATGGCAGGGGTGGTGGGTGTTTCCGAGGTCCAAAAGCACCCACGGACAGTGTCCTGACCCCCGGGGTAAAATACCCCAGAAATATGTATATATATAGGCCTACATATTTCTGGGGTATTTTACCCCGGGGGTCAGGACACTGTCCGTGGGTGCTTTTGGACCTCGGAAACACCCACCATCCCTGCCATGCATGCCTCAAGTCCCTGTGGTGTGAACAAGGCTTTATGTCCTGTTCTGGAATACGCCCGACAATAGCACAATGACCATTTTAACTGCCACACGACTCCGACACTGATTGATGGAGAGTTGAGCATTGCAGGTTATGGAGTGTGAATTTAAATAGGGTTCTGTTTGAAAACTATGAAGTGGTATTCGTGGTTATTGAATTTAAATTTGGTAATAGCCGTGGTAACACCTATCCAAAATCCCCGGGGTTTTTGAGACACGGGTTTTTCCGAACCAGAAAAAACACGGCGTTGACACGGCGAGCGGTTACACTGCTTAAAATGCGATTGGTAATAAGTTCCGTATCCCGGCGATAGGGGCACTGCATGTAGGCAACTCTGCATAATTAAGTGGCTGCTGGAGGCGTGAAATAGTCTATACGCTAGTCTCGCGCAACCAGCCCCTCGGTCATACTCCGAGGTCGTCAGACCGAGGGTCTGGCACGGAACGCAATTCTCATTGTAGCGACCTAGTGACCTCATTTCGATGATTTGAAATGAGGTCAGCTTCGCTGATTGGCTAGTTTCAAAATTTGGTGACGTAGGCAACAGGGGGAATATGGCGGCGCCCAGAGAACTTGAAGCGTGAAAATTAGTGAGGTGAATCGCCTAAATTTGTGTTGTCAAGTCAATTTATAGTGTCTTTCATTGGAATTTCAGGCAAGTTTATTTATATTCTTTCGACTGGGGAGGGAATTATGCTATAAAAAGTGCAGTAGGCCGAACAGCGAGGGGTACAAAATACTGTAGTTTTACTCGCACGCTGCATACTTTTTGCTTTGATTGTGCATTGTGTTCTACGTCATCGGCGGTAGATTGTCCGCCATGATGGATTTTACAAGCAAAAGGTACCATCTGGACCAGACTCTAAAATTGAAAATTGCAGAGTCTGGTGGCACGAGACTA
>NMRB01004292.1:20055-31851 GCA_002633025.1 Notospermus geniculatus
ATTATACACAGGAGCTGTCATGGCGGATCCCGGATTCCCGGTTTTGACCCTGTACCGGTTCTTTGAACCAATATCCTATCGAAATAAAAGATGCTTTTACCAAAATTGCGACTTCATTTTGATCGTTACATTCCCTACCATCGATTCGTTGCATCTCCTTGCATCTAAATGTGCGTGAATACGCCAAAATCGGCTTGAAGCGAGTAGAGCTGCGAATGGCTGAATCTACTGATGAAACTCGCCAGTTGGAGTGCCGCCTTCAGTGCCGAGAGGTCACTTCCGGTAAGGTCAAATCTAAAAATAACTCCCACACACGTGCGTATATTTACAAATAAACCCACGTGATCCAGGAAGGGCCGAGAAGGGGCGTACTCCGTGCGACACGTCACACATCCTCTTGCCTATGTGAAGCGGGAGACAATTTCACCCATTACCTGAGGTAGGTGCCCCATTTATATCTACTTACCATTGAATATAACCACCTTCGTCTGCGTTCAGGCCCAGGCCAATATTCAATCAGCAAACCATACAAGTCGTTATTGCAAATGCACCATAACCGATATTGATTCCGCCACCGAACAGCAGAAGCGACCGACATTACTACAGCCGGTGTAGTAGTAAAAAGTGTCCCCCTGTAAAAAGTGTCCACTTCTATTGTTGAATGACGGATTAAGCGGCATGGGTATAGAAACCAATTGTTACAGATTAGAATGTAACAATATGATCTTTTGTTCCCCGGACAGTTTTTCCTAGGACATTCTTTCCCTTCACACCTGTGTAACAGAAATTAATGCCGCCAATAAAAGTGTCCGTCCAAGACGAATTCACCGACATTGGACGAGCCATTCATCAATTCAGATACCACTCGACTGATATTTGACGATTGGTGGCTAACCTGTCATTCCCATCACAGACGATGGAGTCAGGCCAGATAGCACCCAGAGGAGTAACAACGTCATCATGGTAAATATACTACATACTAGTAATCGAGTCAGAAGTGATGTCACCCTGCACAGCACAGTCCACTTACACTAGAAAGAAACTCAGAAAGACATACCTTTTTCAGACGTCTGCACCTACTCTTCCTTTCTTTCCAGGATGACATCCAAATTAGAACATGATGCTGCCGGTAGGCTTCCCGTCCACGAAATCTACAATCGTTATACAGCTGATTTTGAACAATCAAATGTGAAGCCACTCAACAAGATTTGGTTCGGCAAACAGTTGGCCAAAGCTCTGCCAAACGTCAAGAGAATGCCGGCAAAGCAACCGTATTATTTGGGGATTCGATGGAAACCTTTGTGCTCAGAGGTACAAAGTGAGGAATGCACGAGAACCTTTTCGGGAATTACCTGCCCCAAGGATTTTTTCCAAATGTCAAGCGATGAGACCATGACCGAGTTCGGGTACAGGTATAAGGATGCACGTTTAAATGGCACGGACATCCTCGTCAATCTGAAGATGACATCAGCAGGTGAAGTACAGTTGTCGGTGCTTGGCCGAAAGGTTGACGTAGAGATGGCGGGGATTCCACCATTCGTTGACTTATCCTCCCAAGAAAATGTCACAGCAGTCTTCACTTGCGTGAGCAACATTCGACTGTGTCGTGGTTACGAGCCTACACACGAAATCAGCAAAAGACATAAATTAAAGCGGGAGTTTTGGTCTTCGTCATGCGGCGGCACGAAAAGTTGCGGTACCGAGCCAGGTCATGTTTGGTGGTCCTCGGAATCAATGCTGTAAAATCCACGACAACTTGCAGTGCATGTAAACGTACGAAGTACGTGAATGAGGAACATCAACGTAAACGACAAGAAACTGAGGACGATGACGACGATGAGGATGATGATGATGACGGCACTTTGGTGCTTAATGACAAAGACGACGCAGACCTCCTGACGCTGTTCAACCAATATAAGGATGACATTAAACAAGGCGGTGGAGAAGACATGAAAGTCTTCTTATCTTCGCAGATCCTGAACATCTCCAGGAAGGATGCAAGAAGTCGAAGATGGCATCCAAAGTAAGTTCTCTTCCTTCCAATCGGAAAAAGACATACCTGAATACATACTTCATACACTCATTAATGGCGTGGCCGTTCAAACGCCAATCCACCGACCAAATTATCATTGTACCAGTATTCAACGCATGTCCATTTTAAAACTGTCCTCATTGCAGGATTATCAAAACATGCCTTTCACTTTGGACAAGAAGCCGCAAATCCTACGAAACACTAGCCACAAGTGGTCTCGAAACAAACTGGAATTAATGAGGAAGTCCTCGCCTGGATGTTGGAACAAGCAAACAAGGATGGGTTGTCACAGCAGGAACGTGTGGGTGGCTTGGTATTTGATGAAATGAAAATACAGGTGAGCATGACTAACAACAACCGTTGATGTCCCTAAGATGTCACCTCCGTGGTGCGAAATTTCAAACTGGTGTCAACATAATGATTCATATGTTCCAGGAGGACTTAAGAATTTCTTACCGCGGTGGATGTGCCCAGCTTATCGGTTTCGTAGACTTGGATGACGAAAGCCGGTGTTCACAGGATGTGTTCCACGGAGGTGAGTTCATTCGGTCAGTCCATACAACGCGCACATCACAGCCAACGACACAAAGTAGGGCCTACTTCCAGTAATGGCATTCTGCAACTGACGTGACCAGCCACATGCATAAGTACATGCACTAAAAAACAGTTCCCCTTTTCAGACAGACCCGACGGAGGCTTGCTTTTGGCTACTCATATCCTGCAGATGATTTTTGTATCCGAAAGTGGGTGGCGTTTTCCGGTGTGCCACTTCGCCACTCGGGAAGCAACGGCCGGTGACATTTGCCGCCTATTCTGGAAAGTGGTCGACAGACTGTTCTCGTTCGAGTTCAGGGTAAGTAAATGCCCCCCCCCCCACCACCACCCAAGTTAAAATTGTCAACTGCCCACCACTTTGATAATCAACACATCACGGTTACAGATTCTGATTGTACACATTTTACAAATAATGAACTTGTAAATTTACTTCAGATCCTGTATGTATGCATATGGACGGCGGCTCCGCCAATCGCAAGTTCCTAAATGTGCATTTCGCCAACGACGCAGATAAACTGAAGAAGCGGTACAGGGTACCTTCCCAGTCATTTATTGGAGACATTATCTTCATCATGGACCCATCAGTAAGTGAACATCGACATCCGATATGGGTCAGTCTAGAAGGGCGCGTACCATGCGCTGAGGGCCGGTACCATATACTGGTATCTGTATCTAACTACAAGTATTACGATGGTGGTCACAGTATCCCACAATTTAATGACATCACCATATCATTTCAGCATATGTTCAAAAAAATTCGCAACAATCTGCTGAAAAGTGGGGACAAAGATTTCCACACAAGAAAAATCCTCTTGAACGGTTCACCGATAATGTGGAAAACGTGGATAGATGCTTACACCTGGGATAGTAAACACAACCCAGGGATGCAGCGAGTTCATTACAAACTGACAAACGAACACATTTACCCCGACAATGCGGCAAAAATGAGAAATCACCTGGCCGAAGAAGTGCTCAATGGAGACATGGTCATTCTAATGAAGGTAACCGTTAATTCATTGACAGCACTAAAGGGTGTGCACAACGGGATGACCACTGATTCACACGGCTATCTCTATAATTACTGATTCACATTGTAAACATGGCAATGTGAATAAATGTACCGTTGTGTTGCGCGCCAAACAAATCCGTCGTACATTCCCTTTCAATTCTGTTTCAACAGCTGCCATCATTATGTTCTCTGCCCCGACTGAACATTTCCACATCCGGTTCTTTGCAGGCATATCAAGCCTCATTACCAAAGGAAGAGCAGTACACTCTTGATGCGGCTGTCGAATTTCTCCAACAAACAAGCAAACTGGTGACGATTTTCCGCGACAAGCGATTAGTGACCAGTATGGCGGATAACCGCATCACTGATATCGAGGAAATTGAAACAAACTGGAATTAATGAGGAAGTCCTCGCCTGGATGTTGGAACAAGCAAACAAGGATGGGTTGTCACAGCAGGAACGTGTGGGTGGCTTGATATTTGATGAAATGAAAATACAGGTGAGCATGACTAACAACAACCGTTGATGTCCCTGAAGATGTCACCTCCGTGGTGCGAAATTTCAAACTGGTGTCAACATAATGATTCATATGTTCCAGGAGGACTTAAGAATTTCTTACCGCGGTGGATGTGCCCAGCTTATCGGTTTCGTAGACTTGGATGACGAAGGCCGGTGTTCACAGGATGTGTTCCACGGAGGTGAGTTCATTCGGTCAGTCCATACAACGCGCACATCACAGCCAACGACACAAAGTACTTCCAGTAATGGCATTCTGCAACTGACGTGACCAGCCACATGCATAACTACATGCACTAAAAAACATTTCCCCTTTTCAGACAGACCCGACGGAGGCTTGCTTTTGGCTACTCATATCCTGCAGATGATTTTTGTATCCGAAAGTGGGTGGCGTTTTCCGGTGTGCCACTTCGCCACTCGGGAAGCAACGGCCGGTGACATTTGCCGCCTATTCTGGAAAGTAGTCGACAGACTGTTCTCGTTCGAGTTCAGGGTAAGTAAATGCCCCCCCCCCCCACCAGCACCCAAGTTAAAATTGTCAACTGGCCACCACTTTGATAATCAACACATCACGGTTACAGATTCTGATTGTACACATTTTACAAATAATGAACTTGTAAATTTACTTCAGATCCTGTATGTATGCATGGACGGCGGCTCCGCCAATCGCAAGTTCCTAAATGTGCATTTCGCCAACGACGCAGATAAACTGAAGAAGCGGTACAGGGTACCTTCCCAGCCATTTATTGGAGACATTATCTTCATCATGGACCCATCAGTAAGTGAACATCACATCCGATATGGGTCAGTCTAGAAGGACGCGTATCATGCGCTGAGGGCCGGTACCATATACTGGTATCTGTATCTAACTACAAGTATTACGATTGTGGTCACAGTATCCCACAATTTAATGACATCACCATATCATTTCAGCATATGTTCAAAAAAATTCGAAACAATCTGCTGAAAAGTGGGGACAAAGTTTTCCACACAAGAAAAATCCTCTTGAACGGTTCACCGATAATGTGGAAAACGTGGATAGATGCTTACACCTGGGATACTAAACACAACCCAGGGATGCAGCGAGTTCATTACAAACTGACAAACGAACACATTTACCCCGACAATGCGGCAAAAATGAGAAATCACCTGGCCGAAGAAGTGCTCAATGGAGACATGGTCATTCTAATGAAGGAAACCGTTAATTCATTGACAGCACTAAAGGGTGTGCACAACGGGATGAACACTGATTCACATTGTAAACATGGCAATGTGAATAAATGTACCGTTGTGTTGCGCGCCAAACAAATCCGTCGTGCATTCCCTTTCAATTCTGTTTCAACAGTTGCCATCATTATGTTCTCTGCCCCGACTGAACATTTCCACATCCGGTTCTTTGCAGGCATATCAAGCCTCATTACCCAAGGAAGAGCAGTACACTCTTGATGCGGCTGTCGAATTTCTCCAACGAACAAGCAAACTGGTGACGATTTTCCGCGACAAGCGATTAGTGACCAGTATGGCGGATAACCGCATCACTGATATCGAGGAAATTGGAAACTGGTTTATGAATTGGCACAGAAAGAGCGCCACACCGAAAGATGAAATGGCGAAGCAGACGCGAGATGATTTGGAATCCGCATTGGTTGGGGTTTTAGAGCTAATCAAGCAGCAAATTGAAAGGGGCCATCATGTGCAGCCGTCCCTCATTAACTCCGACGTAGTGGAAAATTTTTTCTGCCAACAGCGGTCGTTACATAACGGTGCGACAACGAACCCGTCTGTGGCAAATTACACCAGTACCGTTAACAGCGTAATTTTGGGCCAGGATATAAAGTCGAAGAAATCAAACGCGGGCCCAATGGATTCAGCCGGACAATTTACAATGAACTTATCAGATTTATGCAGCCTTTACGCAAGCACCAGCTCCAATTCAGAACTGAATACAGGAAATGGACATTAGTGCCAGTGAACGTCGTTGGAGGTTGCACACTACGAGACGTGTGTTTCTCTGCAGCCGTTCACATTGCGGCATTTAGGCCTATTGATTGCAGGGTTCCAGAGTGATTTTGCGAACTGCATCGGTGACATGCTCATTCCGTACACTTGCAACATTTCCAAACAACACCGATTTGGGAGAAATGCATCCAATCAGAGACTCCGCCGCATGTGATGTGCAG
Source organism: Notospermus geniculatus (assembly GCA_002633025.1). NCBI lineage: Eukaryota > Metazoa > Nemertea > Pilidiophora > Heteronemertea > Lineidae > Notospermus > Notospermus geniculatus. The sequence continues at coordinate 26,348 of NMRB01004292.1, forward strand.
CCATCTCTGACATACACCGTCGCACTGAATCCATGCGTCACCATCGACATCGTCATCGGAATCATAAACCCCGTTACACATTGAACATATATTGTCCAAATTGTCGGATGTGGTGCAACCGGTTTCCTGGTGCGAATTGTCAGATGTGGTGCCAACGGTTCTCTTGGTTTTCTTCCGGCCTGGAAAAAAAGTAAAGAAAGCATGACGTGGATGTAATGTAGGTTTCTGAAATACTGTTAGTCGTATGGCAAGGGGCTGCATTGAATGTAATTGAATTTATAATAAACACTACCTTTGCCAGTTCGTTTTCCTGTTCCGGTTTTCTTCCTCTTCGTGCTTTCCTGTGGTGTCTTCTTCTGCTGTTTGCCCGCGACCTGCGGTGTCGTCTTCTGCTGTTTGGCAGCAACCTTAGCCCTCAACGCTATTGACTTCCTCTGACGAATTGTGTCAAGCAGTTGGCGCCGAAATGAGTTGTTGGCGATGCGGACATAAAAATCCAGAACCTGACATAGAAGGGAGTAACCAACGGGGGAATTGCAGTGCCCACATGACGTTAACGTTTCCGCCCACTTTTCTTTTAAGAACGGGTCGTCGTTGAGATCGTCTGCTGCGGTGGCCAGCACAATCTGAATATCGCTGATGCCCGTACCTTCCTCTGTGAGGGTGAACAGCTTTTTACGTTGTATGGAGAATTCGGGGGAGTACAGGAACGTAATGTATTGTGGCATTACGTCGGAGGTGGTTGCAGTCTTGGCCTGTGTTACAGTTCTGATGAAGTTGCTGGTATTCTTCGACACATATGTTGTGAATGTAGCTAGAGGCGTCTCGTCGATGTTATCAATTTCAGCGTTGATAGATACCTGAGTTGAAGTCAGTGGAGTTGCTTCTTTAATACGAAGTCTCACATCCGCTGGGGTAATCGGTATATCGGTGTCCACATTTTCGTCAATTTCTCTGATTTCTTGTTCATTTAGGAGGTCTTCGTTCTCGGACTCGGATGTGACATCAGGGATTACAGAAGCGGTTGTCGGCATTTCGGGGATGTCCCTCTGTCTACAGCATTCGTGACTTGCTTGTACCAATTCATGTCGGGAAGTCTGAGATTCCATGAACATGCGTACTTTCGCATCGGTTTGTGGCGGATGTACGAAATGGATGACTTTCAATGCTGTTGCCGTCTTCACCCTGGATAGGGCTACATACAGCTGGCCTGCCATATCCATCCGTCTGCAGTGCACCTGGTGAATGTATGTTGAAAACAAGTTAAAGCGGATGGCGGGGTGCATCCGGCTTCTTGAGGACGTCGTGCTCGTCTTACCATTTAAGGATGACGAACGTCAGAAAATGGCGGCATTGCAATGAATTACATTTCAGTAAGTCGTTCATACTTACAATAGCATTCGGAAGAGTCATGCCTTGCGCCTTATGCACTGTCAGGGCATAAGCGAGATTCAGAGGAATTTGTCTTCTCCATCCATTCTTGAGGGTATTCGAAAATGTCTCGGTCTTTAATCTGTTAATGAATAAAGTGAGAAGGAGCTGAAGGATGAATTTTAGGGAGGTTGAGATTTCCAACTTATACGGAAACGAATACTTATAATGGAGACTTTCAGCAACGTCCCGTATCGGCCATCCGTATGACGTATGACTAAATGGTAAATGCATTACCTCGATACGTCATATGTCCTACGTATCGTTGATACGGGACGGTGCTGAAGGTCCCTAATGAAGGGTCACGTGAACATGTACATAGATTTCTAATGGGAAAGATACGTATAAGTATAAGGATACGTTATAAGTTCGAAATCTCAACCTGCCTAGTGTGCGCGTGTAACCGACCGGGGTGGTACATGATGCCGCAGCTTTATCCACGGAGTAATACCATATGTATACATTTTTACCTGACAGTTTTCCTGATTGATGGGAAAAGAACATCAGGCCCGTCTGGATCCTTAACGACCCCTCGCAATCCGTTCACTAGTTGGCTGGTAAGATTCTTTAATAAGAGGACGGGGCAGCCTCTCTTTAACACCAACTTCTGTGGCGCAAGTATCCCCCGTTTGTTGGTGTTACCCGTGTCTTCGGCGGTGTAACAAGTTGGTTTGCCAGGAATTTGGGTGACCGTCGCTATGTTATGAATGTCAGCATCTTCATTTCTGCCGAATAGGTGGAGTGCATGGGGATCATTGATGGGCGTATTCGCTAGGCCTTTAAAGAAAGTTTCCGTAGTCGGTGAGCATGCACCCCGTCCAATTTCAGCAAGTGCCAATTGGAATTCGGATTGCTGTTCCTGACGTACTTGAATGTTCAATATTACGACGTGGTTGAATGCCAGACTCCACACTGGCGTGGCGAATGCATATTCACCTTTCACAGGTGGCAACTGGAAGAAGTCGCCTGCAACAATCACCTGTAGGCCACCGAACACCTTAGCCACACCTTTTAAAGTTCTTATGACGAGTTCCGCCTTTTCGAGCATTTCGCCCGATAGCATAGAAATTTCGTCTATAATCAAAACGTCTGCTGCGCGGATACGTTCCCGGTAAACTCGCCACTTATCCGTGTCTTCGGCGATGCTGGATAAAATTGCAGCTTTTGGTTGAGATCCATCATTTAACCCGCACCAGCTGTGTATGGTCTGACCTGACTCTAATCTCACGCTTGCTATTCCTGAAAATGGCAGTTGTGAATGAAAATTAAAAGGCCTGGATGATAACTTATTAGTATTTACAATATTTTCCTTGTCGTAGGATAAACTTATGGACATGACTAGACGGACGGACAGGATCCGTGTCGGCAAAGATGGAAATCTCCTTCCGTCCACGGACCGTCCGTGGCTATAACCACTTCGTTCCTGGTCATGTCATTTATCTGTCATCCATCAGACGGTATCGGTTGCGACAGCATCTAATTTGTGGATTCAGTGGTCGTGCAGTTTACGTACCTGTAGTCGCAGTCATTGAGACCTTCAAATCAGGTTCAAGTTGTTGTTTGATCTGGTCCAGAACGAATGACTTCCCTGTTCCAGCTAGGCCAAGTAGGGCGAGGCTGTGGCCCTTTGCGGCCAATTTCACCGCAGCCTCCTGTTCGGTGTTAATGCCCATCACGCCACAATCGGTATCTGAATTGATGAATAACTGATTATATCACTTGCTGCTGATGAGTATACGTTTTAGGCTGGGGGTGTGGGGTGTGGTCATTGCCTGGGAGGCTCGTCCAATGTCGGTTAAATCGTCTTGGACGGACACTTTTATTGGCGACATTAATTACTGTTACACCGGCTGTAGTAATGTCGGTCGCTTCTGCTGTTCGGTGGCGGAATCAATATCGGTTATGGTGCATTTGCAATAACGACTTGTATGGCTTGCTGATTGAATATAGGCCTGGGCCTAAACGCAGACGAAGGTGGTTATATTCAATGGTAAGTAAGATATAAATGGGGCACCTACCTCAGGTAATGGGTGAAATTGTCTCCCGCTTCACATTGGCAAGAGGATGTGTGACGTGTCGCACGGAGAACGCCCCTTCTCGGCCCTTCCTGGATCACGTGGGTTTATTTGTAAATAAACGCACGTGTGTGGGAGTTATTTTTAGATTTGACCTTACCGGAAGTGACCTCTCGGCACTGAAGGCGGCACTCCAACATGGCGAGTTTCATCAGTAGATAGCGTCATTCGCAGCTCTACTCGCTTCAAGCCGATTTTGGCGTATTCACGCACATTTAGATGCAAGGAGATGCAACGAATCGATGGTAGGGAATGTATCAGATCATTGGTTTTGGATGAACGTTCTGGCCACTTTAATTACAAATCAATACATTTTGGAATTAAAATCAGCGAATTAAATGAAAAAAAATGACTGTTGATTTGGAAAGTGGAAAATTGAGGAGCTAGGAAGCGGATGTTAGAAGAAATGAAAGAGGAAACAAGTGAAGAGGAGCAGCCTATGAACAGCCCATGGAGACGACCAGCATCCAATCTGAGGACCGATTCTGATACATCGGCCAGCGGCAATCAACATGGTCAGCATGTCTTGTAGGCCTAGGCTATAACTTAGGCCAAGGCAAGTGCCGACGGAATGGATAGGATTGCCTAGAACTGCAGTGACAAATAATGCTTTCTTTTCACTTACGGCCTTTCCCACTGTCATGTAGCTAGTATCATACTGATTAATTATAAACATTACAGACACCGGTACATTGAACTTGAACTTGTAGAGGTAGCCTGCGACTGAACATTACTGGGAGCTGTGTAGACCAACCTGCAGCTGCACAAAAGGCCCGTAAAAGAACCTCAGTGTGCAACCTACCTGTAGGGTAATTTGCCTAGTTCTCGGACACTTCGTATTTTCATTTGTATCTGCGACCTGGCTCATTGAGTAACTTTATTCATGCACTGGTATGTGCTAAATGTACGCATTCTTGTCCCTTGTGGACGAGGTTGATGGACACATCCGCCAACCAATCGCATTTGCCGCTTGATACAGAAGGATTGCACACTCGCGCTATTTCTCGGACGGGTATGGTGCGTTGTCGGACAGCCTTGTCTCAATCGTCGGACATATAAACCCCCTAATCCTCGGACGGCTGATAGCTATTCTTCTGACGCCTGTTATTCATAATTTCCAGCTGAAAATCTTTTGATTTTGATGAAGTTTTCCAGCGCAGGAGGAGTTTTTTTTGTACCCATCTTTTCCCGCCATCGGTCAGCGCCAAAACTCCTGACGAGTCTCGCCTACGGTGATGAAATAACAGGATACATTGTACCGCTGCACTGGTGTACTTACGTGCGTATTGGAGATCGGATGAGTTGGGGCGAGCGCATTAATAATGTCATTTTCTGAAGTTCTGGGTGGCCAGATAAACAACCGATTCCATGGATCGATATTTTTTTCCCCTTGCTAAGCTCCAATCGAGGCAAGGACAGGACAATATGACAGTAGTGTGAACTTTTGCCGGAACTTTCTCACCCCAAACGTACATGTAGGGGCACGTAGCTTCGTATGTCGTGGGTGGTTGCGGGACGGTTAGACTTTTCTGTTTACTTGGTCATATCTCCTGCTACCTTACTTTTTCATCCTTGGCAAAAAGTAAGCCCTCCAGGTGCCCCCCCCCCCAATTTTTCCCTCACACAACAGGATTATTTGACCTGTTTGAGCCTCGGGCGAACGGATGAGTTTTCTGCAGCTGAAACTATGTGAAAGCTAATAGCCTAAATATAACAACAACAATTGAATTTATTCACTGTAAATTTGAAGCAGGTAAGACTCAATAAGCAAGGGAGTCTAAAAATCCTCAGTCAATAAAAAAACCCTGATTTAACTCCAACACAGATTTGGTGGACGGTCCAAGAAGAGCTGCCCTGCACTTTCACAAGACAAGTTTTTCGGCCCACTGTTTAGACTGCATAATTTGTAGACCTACATCGTATCGTCGGCCTATTTAAAGTCTACTTGAAACATTCATGACAGTAAAAGGGCTTCTTTTGCTGTATTTTCACCGGATG
>NMRB01004293.1:0-17419 GCA_002633025.1 Notospermus geniculatus
ATCATTTAGTCAAAAACTTGCTTTTTCAACGTTTGAAGTAGTTTTTGCATGATTGAGAGTGGTTGTACATATCACCTGTGGTTGTACATAACGGCTTATGATACTTAACGAAATAACGAAATGACAACGAAATAACGAAATGTACGTATTGACCTAGGGAGATATCATTTTGAGCCCAGCATGAGTGTATTTACTTTGCTAACAGGTGAAATCAGCTAGTGTGCAGTGACACATGTCAGTTGTCAAACTAAATTAGGCCTAGCTAAGCAGGAAGACAAACAATCCATACATCATAATCTTCTGACGTCAACCGCCTCCATAGGACAATTGTTCCATCCTAGGAGGTGACGTATTTTAGCAGACGATAAATTCGTCAATGTCTTATCTGCCATGTCTTCTGTTTTCCTTTGCATTTCATCATCCTTTGGTATGTTTATATGATTACATTTATATTAAAGGGCGATATTATAATTTTGAGAATCAAATGGATGATAAGTTGGTGAGCTTAGGTTCGTTCAGAAAGTACATGTAATGAGAATGTCACTAAAAATATTGAAATCCTGAGGTTCTGTATTAACCAAAATTACGGTACTTTGTCAATAATCTTATGGAATTTTCTCAGATCTATGGTGAAATAAGTGCTTGCACTTTTTGCATGAGTGCACATATTGTCTACATGCCCCCCCCCCATTGACTCACACAAACTGGCCCACAGTTTCCTCTATTGCATAGTGAATAACTGCCTGCCTGGTTATATGTTTTAGGCCTATCATAAACATCTGTTTGTACTCCTGACCAGTCAGTGTAATTAGTCTAGCAAGTTGACGGCTACTTGTGATTGTGGGATATGGCACATGTAAACCGACAACAATTAACAACAGTGTCTGAAGTTCTTCGAATTCTTGTCAAAAAGTACCTCGGAGTTAGGTGACAGCAGTCATAAGTGGATCCGTTTTATGACAAAGGTCACCCAATGACCCTTGAAAGAAGAGGAGTTTATATGCCCTATGAAATGTATATGCCCTATGAAATGAATGCTCCCGACAAGGTGAATATCACAGGAAAATGCAACCTTGTTCCGTCAATACAGAAAAACAATATGTAGGTCAGTGGACATCGTGTGAGGCGGCCTTATTCGGGACGAGATTGGCATTTCGTCATTTCGTTATTTCTTTATTTCGTCATTTCGTTAAGTATAATAAGCCCCGTGCTCATGCTCCTGCCATGCCTGCGTCTGTCGACTCTGAATCCATAAAAATGTGGTTAGGGCATTGTGACTTATGGTTGGATCCTCTTAGTTGATTTTCATTGTCAGAGTCATTCTGATTGGTTCTCGGCCCGATGTGATTGTTACAGTCAATTTGATTGGCTGTCAATCTGGCATGAATGTTGCAGTCCTTTCGATTGGCTCTCATCTTGTCGTGACATATTTCCGTCCTTATGGTTAGTTTTCAACCCGGACTGATTTTCATAATTCTTCTAATTTGAGAAGACAACACAGTGTCTCCGGTTTCACCAGCATTCCCTTTACAATGACCATCTCCGGAGGCGTCCATTCTCACTTAGATGACGTCACTTCCGGCAGAGGTCTAAACGCTTTGTTGACAGGTCTCGACCTGGACTGCTTTTTTCATTTACTGCGCACGCGCCGCCGGTCCTCGTGGGGCAATCATTCCAATTTTCGACCAATTATTCATCAGCAGGCAGCTTTGAATACCAAGGTATGGCAAGCTATTTGGCCTACGTCAGAGCTATATTTACAGGAAAGAACGACCAACGTTACGGCTCATTCAACAATAAGGATTGGAAACTCTGATAAGAAGGAGGAAAACAAGTAAATTTCTGTCTGAAATACAATATTGACACTCATTTATGCCTATCAATAAGCTATTCCGTTTTTCCGCACACACGATGTATTTCAGCGTGCGTGGGCCAAATGTGATACCTACCAATAATGAGAAAAAGTAACGCGTTTCGGTAAAAAAAGGCGTTCCAGATCAATTGAAGCAAAACCACACAGGCTTTGGGAAGTTCTGATACCGGAACGTTACTCCTGAACGAGAGTGTGTTTAAAATTAGTTGTCAAGGGAAGCGGCAAAATAGGAGCAGTCAGCCGCGCGTATTGCCAAAAGATGGCAGCAAAGTTCTAGCGGACCAATACAAAAGAAAATCCACGTCTCGATCAAGAACATGAAGAATGAATGGGTCCGCTACATGCATTGAATTGGGCCGTAGTGACACCTATTGGTCAACTCACTGACAGCTCCTATTGCCTGAATTTTCGTTTTGAAATCGCATCAGTTCTGAAAACTTGGGGAGCGATCTGCTATGTGAAGCGTCTCGTGTTTGTAGAGTCCCTTTAACATACAGTCACACAGATATCGTGTTTTAGAGTCCCTTTAACATACAGTCACACAGATATCGTGTTTGTAGAGTCCCTTTAACATACAGTCACACAGATATCGTGTTGTGTTTTAGAGTCCCTTTAACATAGAGTCACACAGATATCGTGTTTTAGAGTCCCTTTAACATATAGTCACACAGATATCGTGTTTGTAGAGTCCCTTAGTCCCTTTAACATATAGTCTTTTAAAGTCCCTTTAACATACAGTCACACAGATATCGTGTTTTAGAGTCCCTTTAACATTCAGTAGACAGATACATGTATCGTGTTTTAGAGTCCCTTTAACATACAGTCACACAGATATCGTGTTTTAGAGTCCCTTAACATAGAGTCACACAGATATCGTGATTTTATCGTCGCTCCTGACCTTTGCCTGCAAAACCTATTCCTATGGACTTCAACAACCGTTCACTACCGGTTCAATCCCACATACCTTCATACACACGGAAGTGGATAATATCACTCCTGAATGTTTGACCCATATGATGTATTAATTTGGTTAATTTGCGATTTCCAAGATAAAGAGGTATCATAGTATACATATTGCAGAGCCCATCTAATCATACTGATCTAACCTTTCAACATAATGAGCTTTTGTCGTCCATGTTTAACACTTTTTGCATCCTGAGGTAATCGTCCGCTCCTCACGTCAACAAACACAGGGAGCCGCACACGGGAGCTATCTGCTGAGCAAAAAGTTATTCGAGACCGTTTGCTCAGCAGATAGCTCGCGTGTGCGCGTAATTCTCGAATGACTTTTTGCTCAGCAGATAGCTCCCGTGTGCGGCAGGCTTTACAGCATGTGTCACACTGTCCCGAAGTTGACACCCGATGGCCATACGAATTATGGAAACTTTTGGAAATCTTACTGATAAATGCCAGCCTGAAGAAGACCCCGGTTAGGGTCGAAAATTTGCAAGATTCTGGAAGTTGACTTTGGGGCCATCTTCACGCGAAATTCAAAATCGGGTGTCTAATTTCGGGACAGTGTGACACGGGCTCAAAGGAAGCAAGGGAGCGAGCGCTAAGAACCACTGATAGCATCAGGATTCGCAGCACGGCCTAGTTTTGACTGGTAGTCGGTTAAAATCTATGCCTATGTATCTCCATCCATGCATTTTGATACAAGATGTCGCCAACGGTGCTGAAGGATAGAGAACCAGTCTGAGCCGTTTCATCGCTGATGTTCAACAGCCTTCTCTTTATGGCTCTGCACTGTTTCGGGATAGGGCACTATCTCCCCACACTCCGGTAAAGATCATCTTTGGAGAGGAGAGGTGCTCAGGTGCTGGGCCCTGCAGTCAATAGCCCCACCCACCCACCTGTACGCTGCCGAACGGACCACACCTGCCCTAGCCCGCCGACCGATTTAGCACGATACATGTAGCCTGTAGGCCTACATTATGTCAATACAGTTATTACAATTGACTTGACCAGGCCTACAATGTTTGACTCGGTATTTCACAATCGTTAAGGTCGCTGTCCATGTTTTCAGGTGACCCAACAGCGACAGATCCAACCCTCAGTCCAATGTTCTCAGTCAAGATTCTCTCAGGTTCTGAACCTTCTATTAAAGTTGACGTGATGATTCAGCTGTCTTCAGCATATCCTGAAGTACTGCCGGAGTTTTCACTGACAAGCGAACATATTGGACGGGATAAGATATCTGAAGTTAGGAAAGATTTGACATCTTATGCTGAGATGCTGATTGGTCAACCGATGCTGTTTGACTTGGTAAACTGGATACAAGAAAATGCGATAAGATATAGTGACAGGAGCAGGACACATGGAGCAAGTGATCAGACAAGTTATCAGTTTGAATGTGGACAAACTCAGGTTGAGAACTTGTGGACTATCCTTCTTCAACTTGATCACATGCGATCTAAAAACAAATACATCAAAACTATTCAAAAGTGGACAGAAGAATTGAACCTGAAAGGACGACTTATTTTTGAGGGGAAGCTGATCTTGATACTGCTGCAAGGTGAACTTGAGAATGCAAAGGTTTGTATTTTAGTTACTAATGAAATGTGCCCCTTTGGACATGAAAATTGGCAAATACATGTAGTGTCATGTTTTGGTAGTGGTACTTTTTATTATTATTATTATTTTACAAAATTTATATAGCGCCTTAATCAATATAATATCGCTCTAAGGCGCTTTACATAAAGTAAAAGACAAAATAGTAAAACATTGCAATAATAGTTTAAGATTTCAAATAATAATTTCTAAAAAGATACGTTTTCAAATGTTTTTTAAAAATGGCCAGGGACGGACTTGATTTAACATGGATAGGAAGAGCGTTCCAAAGACCAGGTGCTACTTGTTTAAATGACCTCTCGCCATAACATTTGGTTCGTGATCGAACTGGCTTGAGGAGACACTGGTCTGAGGAACGCAGCTGTCTATTTGGCACATATGGGGTTAAAAGTTCAGAAATGTATCCAGGAGCAGTACCATGTAGTGCTTTAAAAACATACAGTAGGAGTTTANATTTCACAAACGAAGAGACAGCAACAACGACAACATTTGAATCAATTCAAACTTTGGATCAGTATTGCAACAACGGGACGGTTTATTGGCCAAGTTTGAGTTTCCACCGCGGGTGATCAACTCCCTTTAATTCCAGGTTTTTCTTTTCAGTGCCTGGAATGACGGGTATGCTGATGATGTTGGTTCTCGTCATAATCTTCGCTACATCGACTTCAGCGATGAGGTGAGTGTTAAGAATTCCCTGTAGGTCAAAACTCACTGGCTGCTTTTTATATTATCGCCGTATTGATTGGCAATCAGAGATACATGTCAATAAGACATTCCAAAAATGCACAAGTGGAGTACGTTCATTCGCGTCAAGCGCTACAACGGTGATACTGGAATCCTTGTTTCTGATTGGACAGAATCTCCGCCAAAATAACCGATTGGATTGGCACAACCCAAGGTCAGCACCATGAAATTGGAATGCTGGATTATGATTGGGCTTTGGCCTCCGGGCTGTCCCTCGATTGGCCGACGATACAAACCGGAACTCGGCGTCACAATCCATACTTAACTTCCTCATCAAATCCAATCTTATTAAAACTTTTTTTTTCGATTTCAGGATAGGGAATTATGATTTGTTTTGGTTAAGCCATCGACTTTATCTTGTTTTCTACATTTTGTTATTGACGCATGCCTTACGGTAAGTAGCAGACGACTCATCTCTCGATATAGAACCTCAGAAAAAAACGTCTGCGTGTATACTTTGCAACTTTACCTCCTGGCACGTGTAAAGTGGAAAAACCGGGGCTCGAATTAGCAGCCGTTGGCAGAGATACTCAAAAGATTTCGATCAAACATGCAAAAATATCTTTAAAGAATATAACCGTCACTTGTTAAAGCCCCACAGTATTGAATTTTACGATATTTTCAAAAAGTTAGGAGAGTGTGCACATAGAGGTCCCATAGCCTCGTGAAGGTCCCCAAAATGCTTGCCTGATACGCACTTCACAGAATCAAGGCCTATAGATCCATGCAAAAAGTAGGGAACAACGTTTACGAGAATTTGACCACACATGCCCTTTTTAACTCATTGCTGTCGCCAGGTCCCTGGTCACTCCCACTAATTAAACATACCAGTGGATAGCTTAGAACCTTGGGGTCATGACGGTCACAAAAACTTGGGAATCCATAACTGCTCAACGGAATACTCGCTTTGGAAATCTAAAAGTTTGACTTGAAAAAGTTTACAAAACCCACGTGGGACGTCATTGACGTCGTCGACGTAGAGGAGAAAGCATGGGCGCTGGCCGCGTCAACACTGACGTGACGCTGCGCCTTGACTGCGTTTGGCCTGAAGACGTTGTTCCCAATCAACTGCAACGATCTATAGTTTTCAGCACGCATTGGAAGAAACTATGTATTCCGACAGAGCGTAGTACATTTTACACTACGCTGACGTCGTGACGTCGTGCGAGAATCGCGGCGATGATTTGCGTTTTTCACATTCAATACAGTGGGGCTTTAAAAGATAATGTATCACGGGTATTTTCGCGGGCCACGAAAATCAGTGTTTATTTACATTTTGTTTGTTTGTCCCCAGTCTTTCTTTGTCTTATGAAGTAATTTGTTGTAGGTTGGCATGTCCCAAAAGTCAAAAATAACATAATGTAAACGTCCATGTTTACAAACATTGAATGTAAACAATGAAGTCATGATACATCATCTTTTCTCATCTTGTGAATTCCTGATTTTAGCGGAGTCCTAAAGCAGCAGACGAACATCCACGAGCACTGGCCCGGATGTCGCTTCCAAAACATGTCGATACCCTGGCCGGAGGCGGAGCCAGAGTATCACTTCGACCACGGTGAAAATATACCATGTCATGTCAAACCGACATTTGTGACGCTAGGATCATCGGTAAGCGTAGGATTTTATCACGAAGTCAAGATCTGGTGGGTTCATAGTCTCGGTCACCAGTCGCTGTTGCGAATCTGGTGAACATGTTTGTGGAGCAAAACGGCTGACTGCGCGAGACTAATTCGTGACGCAACATGGAGGAACAAAACGACTGGTTGCGCGAGACTCTATATTAAATTTCTTGTTTCAGACGTGGATGTGGATCATCGGCCCCATCATCCTCTACCTCATTGATGCTTTTTATAGAAAAGTTCGCAGACGAGACGACGCTCAGGTCGTGCACGTGCAGCAATACCCTAATGACGTCATAGAAATCAGCCTATCAAAAGAGGGCTTTCAATGTAAACCGGGGCAGTTCGTCTTGGTCAATTGTCCAAAATTATCATATTTTGAGTGGCACCCGTATTCTATAACGAGGGTAAGTGCATTTTGCAGATTGAAAATCCCAATAGGCCTACATCTACCCCTTTTAGAAATTGAGCTGGTGTTATCCATTTCTGGTCCTATATAATAACACCAAATACATGTAGTTCTGTAAGGTGATGCTCCACCTGCGAGATGGCTCTGTGGGCAGTTCACCATTGTTAGAGACAACTCGCGTTGTTACAGCCTTCTTTCTTACAGATACCCTCGAGAGACAAGCCCACGTTCACCATCCATGTAAAGACCACCGGTGATTGGTCAGGTGATTTGGTAACTACAGTAACGCATATTATAGTCGTCCTCCAGAATTTCACCATCGTCCTGTACCCCTTAAGCTAGGAATCCACTGCTGATTTTCTGCGTTGCGACTTGCTTTGCAACCTGCTACCTGTGATTGAATACGATCGCAAGGAACTGATACCGGTCGCCGACCGATTGCCGACTGAACTTGACCACTGGTGGAAATCACGTCTAGCGAGTCCACTACGGCGATCGAGTGCCCAGTTGCAACGGAAACCAGTTGCAAAGCAAGTCGCAACGCAAAATCAGCTTGAAAATCAATAGCTTTATACATTTCTTCCGCCTTCTATATCACATCTATCCTCAAAGGTAGACTTCCAAATCATTTCAGGGCGGTTGAAAGATTACCTACTCGAGGGGGCGACGAATCGAAGACTTCATCCTTGGACGACGAGGTCTCTCATTTCCGAAAAGTGAGTAAGGGGGCTAGGGCTACGGAAAAGAATTTTCCGTTTCAATTCCTGTGAATCCTCCATTGCTTTGAATTTCACGTATATTAATTATCTCACTCCTTACGATGCTTTTTCTCTTCTTCCAGATTACTAGTGGACGGACCTTTCGGCAGCCCGAGCAGTGACATCCTGAAATACGCCGTGTCTGTCTGTGTCGCCGGTGGGATTGGAGTCACTCCCTTCATAGGGTTACTAAACTGGTTGAGGTTAGTGTCGAAAGGCTTCAGCATATGTAACCAATGATTAATATCTTGGAGCTGCACCTCATCTTGTGGGAGACCAGAAGATTGAAGCGCCTAAATATACGGTCAATTATGCAAATAGAGATGAAGGTGAAGGAATCTTAAAGCAACGGCGTTCTCACGTGGCGCCGCGACTCCTCCTAGCAGACAAATCTCCCGTCAGCGTAGGGAGTGTTCCTTTTTCGCAAGGGTTGGTGGGGACTTATGGGCCCTTTCTCTTGTCCTCTCAGAACCAATGAAGAGCCGAAATTACAAAGGATGTACTTCATCTGGGTGATACGGGACGCCAGGTCTATAGGATGGTTTGCCGACACATTATATGCTTTACATAACAAAGTAAGTCATTTCGTCAGATTGCGCCCCATCATTCTCTGACGTCACTACCCATCGCCAAAAATGGATGCTCCCTGATTCATTTCGTTTCTTCTAAATCGTTTCAGTTCTGGCATTGTAATAAACCAGACGTATTTGTGATACAACTGCACGTGACAGGCAGGGATGTCGACAAGCAAAAGGAATATATAGTAAGCAAACAGAACAAGAGTGTCAGAGGATCGTAGAGATGCGAACTGGCGCCCGGTAAAAATGCACCGGATATCAAGGTTGCACATGGTTCCCGCCGTATTCGCGAAGGCCCCAGCTCAAGATCCTGGAGCAGTTTCATGAATTTACATTAGGGCCTACGTGTTCTCTTTCGTTTTATAGGAAGAGTTGAGATATAACTACCCGATCCTTTCCTCACGAGTATATTTCGGTCGGCCCAGGTTCAAAGAATTACTGGGGAAAATATCAGAGACTGCGTCCAGGTAAGTGAAAATTCTCAGTCTGCGAATAATAACACGTGTGAGTACAAATAGGGAAATTCACGATGCTGGGCTCTTGAGTTGGGCGAGATCTCGTGACGAAGTAGGTGACAAAACTTCACCGTTTTATCAACACCCAGAAGAACTAATCACTGAGAAGAACTGCACTGTTTCGCGATGACGGAAAGACCCGAACTGTTACGAATATGGTCACCATGATTATGTCACGTCAGGAGGAAATAATAGATTATTTCCTCCTGGTCACGTACATGACTGTATATTCTTTTTCAGAAAGAAGATTGGTGTCTTCTGCTGCGGTCCAAAGGCCCTTGGAGAATCTGTCGAGAAGGCGTGTTACAAGTCAAACAAGGGGGAAACTCTTCTTATCTACCACCACGAATCCTTTTGACAACAATGGCAGTCGTGTCGTCTTGGATACTCGTCGATCACGTGGCGTGGTATAGGGAGAGCGCCTTCTCCGCCGATAGTGGTTGCAGCGCCGTCTTTTCCCCGCAGTCCGTTCCCTCCCACGTGAAACACAGAGCTGTACAATTGTCGATTGCTCTAACTATAAATCCACCGTTTAGGCCTACGGTTTTTGTGTGTCCTGCTTGGTACAAGAACACACGTACTTCACATTCTCCCGAAATTTCTTCAGAGGTAAAATATAGATATATGTGTTGAAAGCGTAGTTACACGAGTCAATGATTTCGGTGACGGTTGTGGTCAGCCGATGCAGTGCTGTTATGAAGGCAGACTCGTGGCTGTCGGCAGAGTTGTAAAGGTTCCAAAACGTCCTCCGTATACTAGAGGGGGTTTTGAACACGAAAAATGTCAAAGAAACGACCAGTAGCATCCGAATAACCTGCCGACTTGTTGCAGCTTTGGAGTCTGTGGTGAGTTCTTCTCTTCTCCTTTCGTTGATCTTTAGAATCAGTAAAATCCCAATGTTGCTGATGAGAATGATGATGAGGGGGATATAGACACTAAAGATTGAGTAACATTGGTTGTATATTGTCGCCAGGTGGCCAGAAAAGTGAAATGGACACAGCCAACCTTTGAGTTCTTTTCGTCGCTCGCGCAACAGATTCATTGGGAAAAGTACCAAAGCAAGACAGACGAATAGGCCGACCAAAAATCGCTTTGCCTTCCCCACACTACCCCAAGTCCGAGCTTTGAGTGGGAAAAGCAAGGCTGACAGTCGTTCTAGAGACATTGTTTGGAGTATGATAGAAGAAACCAGCCCTCCGTAGTAACACCAAACAAGATAGGTGTTACAAAGCCATTTAAAGTTTGGCATTGTACGGATTTCCTTGTGAATGATTGAGATGACAGTCCGTTGTAAAATGTACATAATGAGGTACACTGAATCCGACACCGCCATCCCCTTCATGAAGACACAGGTGGAACTATCCTTGTAGACGGGCAGTGATAAAATCAAGAATGATATGACATTGCCGACCACTCCTACCACAGCTATGAGGGGTTGGAGATAAGCCTCCAGATAGCTACTGATGTTGTTCATCAGTAAGACATCGGGGTGTATTAATGTTCCGTTCGTATCCACAGCCATATGAGCTGTCTAAACATTCAATTCTCGATAGTGGTTGACTCCAAGGAACTACGTTTGATAAAGATCACATTCGGGAGAATCCAACTTACCTCGATGCGAGTCCAGGTCGTAAAAATTTTGTAAGTTCAAATACCGGTATCGTAATACAGTAGGGGTAGCATAATGATAGATGGAACAGCCTAGGTATAATACAAGCTGTTCCATTTACCATTATGCTACCCCTACTATATTACGGTATTATTAGAAGTTAGAAATTTTTTATGACATGGACTCACGTCGAGGTAAGTTGGATTCTCCCGTACCTTCCTATTTCGTTTTGGACAGAAAAGTTCTTCCAAGTCGGCCATGGTGCACACGAGGAATCACACCTGTGGGTGAATTCAATTTGTGTCCATGGGGCCCCTATTAAGCCCCCGTCACACATCCACCGGGCCCCGTACGATGTTCCCCACCCAGCGGCTTGCCGTGGATTTTAGAGACAGTACGGGTCCATTACGATTTTCATTTTCATGTTCATGTTCATTTTCATTTCTACGGTTTTCATTCCCCGGCGATCAGGGGCAATCTGCCTCTTTTTACTCGCCGTACGGGCCCCGGAGTGGATAAGTGACGGGGGCTTTACATAAGCCGTGGTTACACAACATAAAATCCCCGGTTTTTTGCGGTCACACCTATGAATTGCCGGGCTTTATGAAACCCGTGTCTGAAAAACACGGGTTTTTGGAACACGGCAAACTCACCGTGCTTTTTGAAATCCCCGTGTTTTCGTAAGTTCTTCGCACGGCTACAGGTGGCGTAGCCATTAAGTGACGTCGTTTTCGCGCCTCCGACAATGTGGGACAATACAGAAATGACCGAAGAGTCAGTGCATGCAGCGCAACTGTCGCCGGGCTACTGAACTACAATGTAATAGTGTGACCTCTCGCCGGGCTTTTCGCACACACGGGTTTGACACGGGTCTGGAAAAACACCGGTATTTCCAACAGGTGTAACCTTAGCTATTGTAATAGGGGCCTAGAAGATCGGACTCAGACCGTGGTGAAATAGACACTTACTATAGCTCAAAGGCGGCGGCCCATGAGTCTCGAGCCTGTCGTTGTTGTGGTCCGCATAATGCTGCCAACGTGAGTGTTATGCCGGTAGATCACCAGCGAACAACAACAGTACATGGATGGCGGTAACAAGCAGTGGTAATGGGCAAACCTCGGGGCAAAGGAAGAGAATGATCCTTCGTCATTGACAAAAACTTGGCGAGAACTGTCAAGGCCCTCATGAGTGCGTATCATGCTGCGTTCGGCTGTAAATCCTTTGTCATTTTCCGCTGCTCTGCCTGCCTCTGTAGGCCTTACCTAGCTTACGGAGACGCTGTACCTCTTCGACCATTACCGGCAGGCCGTATTTTTAAGAATACAACAAAATCTAACACGATGGGAGTGGCTTTAACGTTGTATATCCTTTGAACACGATCGATCAGTCCAACAAGCGACGAAATTTGATATAATGTCCTTTTGTTTCGTTGTATCATATATTTAACCTTAGGCTTATTGCACATAAAGAAAACGTTTGATTTCATGGACAGACATGGCTTTCTATACGTCAAATGTAGTCTGAGTAAATGAATCATGCATGGGCAGTGTTTCCGCCAAGGGTACTATGGGTAAGGGTAAGGGTAAGGGTAAGGGTAAGGGTACTATGGTTGTACCCTCAAGGGCACAGAAAAGGGCCATTTTCTTTAAAGATAATGTATCACGGATATTTTCGCGGGCCACGAAAATCATTGTTTATTTACATTTTGTTTGTTTATGTCCAGTCTTTCTTTGTCTTATGAGTAATTTGTTGGTGGCATGCCCCTCTAGAAATTCTTTTGATACTGAAAATATTCAATTTGGTGGGTTGGCATCCCAAAAACTCCAAAATAACATAATGTAAACATCCATGTTTACAAACATTAAATGTAAACAATGAGGTCGTGATACATTATCTTTAATTTCATGGGAGTTTTGCTAATTTTGAAGAAATTAGTACCCTCAAAGGAAATTCTGGCAGAGACCCTGATGGGTTCGCTTCAACAGTAAGACTGCCTTCAGAGTCTACTTTGTGTACGAGAGTCGGGCACGTCGTTTTATCCAGAATCCCCTGCATCAATGATAGGCCCTTTACGTATGTAGGTATATTAGCGACTTCCAGACGACTCGTCTCTTTCGTTTTGTACGAGAAAGATACCACAGTGGCGAAAAGTTACGGCGATGACAATCAAAGTTACATGTAGATGACGATATTCTTAACCAAGATTGATTCAAATGGTTAGGCCTAGAATAGTTACTTGCAAGAATAAAGTAATGTTTAGCCTTAAGTTGTCATCTTTATTCTTTTCCTGATGTAATCATCATTTGCGGAGACAGGCCTACGTGTCACTGATTGAGCAACGGGGTTTGAGAAAACATGCTGAGCTGGTAGCCTACTATTTCGAGATGTGTGTTGATGTTTTGGTAGCCTGTAGTTCCTTCCCACTGAAAAGCACAACTATTGCGGTTTGGCCGAATTTACATGCTGGCCTATTTGTTTGTACGGTACATAGTCTATGGCCAACTTAAAGTGAAATGGATTTGTCAATTGCCTTACCATAAACCACCGTTTACAGTTTTTGTTTGTCCTGCTTGGTACAAGAACACACGTACTTCACATTCTCCCGAAATTTCTTCAGAGGTAAAATGTAGATATATGTGTTAAAAGCGTAGTTACACGAATCAATGATTTCGGTGACGGTTGTGGTCAGCCGATGCAGTGTTGTTATGAAGGCAGACCCGTGGCGGTCTGCAGAGTTGTAAAGGTTCCAAAACGTCCTCCGTATACTAGAGGGGGTTTTGAACACGAAAAATGTCAAAGAAACGACCAGTAGCATCCGAATAACCTGCCGACTTGTTGTAGCTTTGGAGTCTGTGGTGAGTTCTTCTCTTCTCCTTTCGTTGATCTTTAGAGTCAGTAAAATCCCAATGTTGCTGATGAGAATGATGATGAGGGGGATATAGACACTAAAGATTGAGTAACATTTAGTCGGGTTCGAAATTGTCCAAAAAAGGCTCCCGTGGGAATTTCGTGAAGAAAGTTGCCGACATACCTCAATCGAAAGAGTATCACGTCCTGAACAAGAAAATCTTTGCCGGCACTTTGGCATTTTCTTTTGGTAGGAATATGGGCGGTTTCCATGGCAACCAACCATGAAAATCGCATTTTTTGTTAAATGCTGATTTCTGAGCCCTTGGCAATGATATTTTGTTCGCTCAAGTAGCTATTTATATTTAACACCATCCCGGCTAAAATCCTATATCATCGTCAAGTTCATCCGGGTCAAGGTCATTCCAAAAGGTTAAGGTCAAATGGAAATTTTTACGTTTTCCCCTGAAATTTCCGGACGCTAAGTTCAAATCTCGTGTGTATGAACATACTGAGAAATAACAAATACTTCATGGTTTAGAAAGTATCTGCTGATAATGCCTTTTCTTTTGATGTATAATACATGAACCTACGCCTTGGGTGTTTTGAGGAAATAAAGGAGAAATACACCATGGTGCGTAAAATAGTAGGACAATGACTTTATCATTGGACCCAAGAACTGAGCTTTGTACAGGAGAATGGGACCCGATGTACAGCTAACTCTTGAACGGTTGGATTTACACCCCATAAATGTATTACCAACAGATAGAAACATGGTGCCTCGGAAGCAGGCAGGCATGTTCTTTTTAGTTTTCAGTAGTTATGTAATAAGAAATGACGTTTTTATGCAAATTAACACAAAATGGGTCAAAATACATAAAAACGCAGTTTCCAATTAGGTAACCAGTTAAAAATTACTAAAAACATGCTTATATGATTACGAGGCACCATGTTTCTATCTGTTGGTAATACATTTATGGGGTGTAAATCCAACCGTTCAAAAGTTAGCTGTACATCGGGTCCCATTCTCCTGTACAAAGCTCAGTTCTTGGGTCCAATGATAAAGTCATTGTCCTACTATTTTACGCACCATGGTGTATTTCTCCTTTATTTCCTCAAAACACCCATGGCGTAGGTTCATGTATTATACATCAAAAGAAAAGGCATTATCAGCAGATACTTTCTAAACCATGAAGTATTTGTTATGTCCCAGTATGTTCATACACACGAGATTTGAACTTGGAGCCCGGAAATTTCAGGGGAAAACGTCAAAATTTCCATTTGACCTTAACCTTTTGGAATGACCTTGACCCGGATGAACTTGACGATGGTATAGGATTTTAGCCGGGATGGTGTTAAATATAAATAGCCACTTGAGCGAACAAAATATCATTGCCAAGGGCTCAGAAATCAGTATTTAACAAAAAATGCGATTTTCATGGTTGGTTGTCATGGAAACCGCCCATATTCCTATCAAAAGAAAATGCCAAAGTGCCGGCAAAGATTTTCTTGTTCAGGACGTGATACTCTTTCGATTGAGGTATGTCGGCAACTTTCTTCACGAAATTCCCACAGAATACCATTTGGCACCTGACTAATTGGTTGAACATCGTCGCCAGGTGGCCAGAAAAGTGAAATGGACACAACCAACCTTTGAGTTCTTTTCGTCGCTCGCGCAACAGATTCATTGGGAAAAGTACCAAAGCAAGACAGACGAATAGGCCGACCGAAAAACACTTTGCCTTCCCCACACTACCCCACGTTCGAGCTTTGAGTGGGAAAAGCAAGGCTGACAGTCGTTCTAGAGACATTGTTTGGAGTATGGTGGAAGAAACCAGCCCTGCGTAGTAATACCAAAAGAGATAGGTGTTACAAAGCCATTTAAAGTTTGGCATTGTACGGATTTCCTTGTGAATGATTGAGATGACAGTCCGTTGTAAAACGTACATAATGAGGTACATTGAATCCGACACCGCCATCCCCTTCATGAAGACACAGGTGGAACTGTCCTTGTAGACGGGCAGTGATAAAATCAAGAATGATACGACATTGCCGACCACTCCTACCACAGCTATGAGGGGTTGAAGATAAGCCTCCAGATAGCTACTGATGTTGTTCATCAGTAAGACACTGGGATGTATTAACGTTCCGTTTGTGGCCACAGCCATATGAACGGTCTAAACAATTCTCGATAGTGGCTGACTACAAGGAACTACGTTTTATAAAGATCACATACCTTCCTATTTCGTTTGGACAGTAAAGTTCTTCCAAGTCGGCCATGGTGCACACGAGGAATCACCTGTTGGTGAATTAAATTTGTGTCCATGGAAGATCGGACTCAGAGAGTGGTGAAATAGACAATGGGACATATGAATAAAGACCAGCAAATGCTTTTACTTCAGATCTGTACTGCACTACAGTGCCTAGTGCATTCGTATTGCAAAATTCAAGTAAAAGCATTCACTATAGTCATTATTCATATGACCCAGTAGCTCAAAGGCGGCGGTCCATGAGTCTCGAGCTTATCGTTGTGGTCCGCATAATGCTGCCGACGTCAGGGTAATGCCGGTAGATCACCAGTGCGAACAACAACAGTACATGGATGGCGGTAAGGTTGCATGTACAGGCTTCGTCCTGATAGCTAGAGCATTGAACAAGCAGTGGTAATGGGCAAACCTCGGGGCAAAGGCAGAGAATGATCCTTCGTCATTGACAGAAACTTCATGCTGCGCTCTGCTGTATATCCTTTGTCATTTTCCGCTGCTCTCCCTCTGTAGGCCTTATACCTAGCTTACGGAGACGCTGTACCTCTTCGACCATTACCGGCAGGCCGTATTTTTAAGAATACAACAAAATCTGACACGATGGGAGTGGCTTTAACGTTGTATATCGTTTGGTTGATGAACATGATCGATCAGTTTTTGTCCAACAAGCGACGAAATTTGATATACATGTAATGTCCTTTTCTTTCGTTACATCATATATTTAACCTTATTGCACATAAAAGAACACGTTGATTTCATAGGACCGACATGGCTTTCTATACGTCAAATGTAGTATGAGTAATGCCTAGGTCACATATCCACCGGGCCCCCTACGATTTTCCCCACCGGCGGCTTGCCGTGGATTTCAGAGACCGTACGGGTCCATTACGAATTTCATGTCTACGGTGTGTGTGGTCACATAATGTATTCTACGGTGCCCGGTGAAAATTGGTGGAGAGTAATCGCAAGACCCGTCAACAATCGGCCTAGGTCACATATCCACTCCGGGGCCCGTACGGCGAGTAAAAACAGACATTTTGGCCGATTTTCGCCAATTTCGTACGGTGCCCGGCCGGTTCCCTCACGGTCGCCACGGGCACCGGGACATTTTTCACCAGCCAAACGGGCGCCGCATTGATTAGCTTGCTGCTCCCAATTCTCCCGGCGTTTTCATGTGATCGGTAGGCCGTAGAAAGCCCGTAGAAGGCCCGTAGTGTACCCTGCGGGTCCTGTGCGGGCTCCTGCCAGTGACCGGGCGGGCTTCGCACGATTTTGTCTGCCAATTCTCGTGAAAAAAGTTTGACGGGTACCGTGCGGTGTACCACCTGTTCATCGGACGGAGCTCGGAAGCTTACCGCACGGCATCCGGCCGACACCTTCACGGTTTGTTGACGGGCGTCTTGCGATTACTCTCCACCAAGTTTCGCCGGGCACCGCCCGAACGCCGTAAAATATGTGACCACATGAAAGTCGTAATGGGCCCGTACGGTCTCTAAAATCCAGGGCAAGCCGTCGGGTGGGGAAAATCGTAAGGGGCCCTGTGGATATGTGACCTAGACATAAAGGTGCCGGCCGGTTGCCGTGTGGTAAGCTTCCGAGCTCCGTCCAATGAACAGATGCGCCGCAAGG
>NMRB01004293.1:17629-40746 GCA_002633025.1 Notospermus geniculatus
CCCCATGTCCGAGCTTTGAGTGGGAAAAGCAAGGCTGACAGTCGTTCTAGAGACATTGTTTGGAGTATGATGGAAGAAACGAGCCCTGCGTAATGATACCAAAAGGAATAGTTTTTACAAACCCATTTAAAGTTCGGCAATGAACGAATATCTTTGTGTATAATTGAGATGACAGTCCGCTGTAGAATGTTCATAATGAGGTACATCGAATCAGACACTGCCATCCCCTTCATGAAGACACAGGTGGAACTGTCCTTGTAGACGGGCAGTGATAAAATCAAGAATGATATGATATTACCGACCACGCCTACCATAACTATAACAGGTTGGAGATAAACTTCCAAACTGCTACTGATGTCGTATATGAGTAAGACATCGGGGTATAGGCCTAGGCCTAACGTTCCATTCGTAGCCAAAGCCATGAGAAGTCTCAAGAATTCTTGATGGTGGTTGACAACGAAGGAACAGTAAGAGGTACCGTACAATTCGGAATAAATTACGATCACAGACCTTCCTGTGAAATCGGCCAGGAGGCAGAAATTCACCGATCCATGGAAGATCGGACTCAGCGTCTGGGACTGGTCTCGACGAGGCGACTATAAATGCATGCTGGAAGGTTGCATTTGCAGGCGCTTCGTCCTGAAAGTTAACCAGAGTGAGACATGCCAGAGAATGGACAATAGGTTCAACCAGCCTTGTTCTTCTTCAATGTCCAACGCAGGTCAGACGGTTTCACCAATAACAAGTGAAGCAACCAAAAACACGGAACGCCGTACCTCTGGGCTAGCGAGCTAGTTTGGTTCTCAGGAAAACTTCGCGGAGCCCGAGAACAGGATGATCCTTCGCCATTAAAACTTGGCGTTTGTCGAGAACTGTCAAAGCCCTCATAAACTATTGACTGCGTTTCACGCTGCATTCGGCTGTAAAATCCTTCATCATTTCCCGCCGCTCTGCCTCTTTTTAGGCCCACAAGTGGTGCATCCGAAAATCACGCCGCAAAATCCTGACGAGAGGCGGCGTTCAAAGATCATCTCGTGCAGGCGTATTAAAGGAGCTGAGACGCTGTATCCTGTTCGATCATTACACCGGCAAGCCGTATTGAGGCGGCAAGAATGCAACACTCTAACACGATGGGAGTGGCTACTTATACAGTTAAGTTGATCAACAGTGCACGATAATTGTTCAATAAGCTACGAAATTTGATGTTTATCCATTTCTGTCGTTGTATCATATTTCAACCCTATTATATGTAGGCCTACCATAGAGGACGCCTGATTTTATACATTTTGGCACTAGGCGATCAAGTTGTAATCCCTTGTAATGCAAGATGAAATGTTATTTAGTTTTGAATTGAATCAAGCATTGGTTGTGTTTAGGGGCGCGACATTGTTGCAATTTGTATACATGGGCCCTACTCTGATTTCGTATGTTGCCCATGGGTATTCCATGTGTCCAAATGTTAGCTAAGCAGTCGCAGAACTGTCCTGGGAACCAACCGATGTTTAGGCAACGTTCGTTGACGATCTCTATAGTGTCAAGCTACAATGTCCGAAAATGCTTCCCCCTCCCACAATTTTCTCAGATGAAGGCCTAGAGTTGGCAGTCATTGGTGAACCTGACAGTCAGGCTGAGTCATCCGTTCGAACTTCGATTACCCCGACCATTGAGGCTTAAGATATGGGCCCCATGGCCATGTGGGCATGCACCCAAGAAAAATATGGCGGGGTCCCATATGGGCTAAGTACAGTAATACACCGCCTGTACATTTCGTGTACATTTGAGGCCGAACCGCCACGCAATATCTACCCGAAGGAAATAATCAATTTTAATGAAATTGCACACAGCTCAAGGGAGGACACTAAACTTTTGTTAGAGAGGTTTAAAAAAAATTCCAATGTTTGTGTCTCGAGAAATCTCGCGAGACGTGAAAGACGCGAAATTTGCCTCTGCCGTCACTTGAAGTCGCACGAAAAATAGGCCTCTGTATCAATGCGCCCAGAATAGCCAGATTCGTGCAAATCGATGAAATGACATATACATCCTAATATCTGCCCCTAATACACTTGCAAATGACACTCACTTCATTAATTATATCAACGGTGCCCTCACAATCCACCCCAAACCATAGACACGGCGATTTTATTAAGAACTCCTTTACAGTGCATGGTGACCTTGGCGCATGATTACATGACCTAGCCCATATTTTTTGTCCAGATGCAGAAGATGGGGCCCACCTGGGAAATTGTGGGAACTACACTGGGCCCCACATGTATCTACGCAAAAAATGGGACCCATATGGTTCTTGAATACAGAATCCACTGGGGCCCAAATGGGATCACCCATCTGGGCTCCATAGGCCTAAGTGCTTGTTGCCTGGGTACCCATGCTGTCTAATCCCTAGCAAATTGTAGGCCTAGGCCTACGTTCGGTTTTTGTTGCTTTTGTACGGGTTATGAAGGATTCGATATGTCTAGGTATAATTCATCTCTGAACCGACCGACCAACCGCGATTATTCCTGCCTGAATGCAAGAGACAGAGGTCAAAACTGGCCCTTCACTACCGTCTGCATGGCGGTATGAAGACACCGAGATTACCCGGCAAGCCAGGATGAGATAACGAAGTATACAAATTGCGACGATTCAAAATGGAGGACAAGAGTGAATTCTCTGAAGATCTGCCCAAATATTCTAGTTTTAGTTTGCTATTTGCCATTCTTGGACTTGTTGTTTTATTCTCTGGGTTTCCTTTGATATCTAACAGTGTTGTTAGAATGGTAAGCGACTTCGGTTTTTGTCTGGAATCGTCAGTAGGGCCTATCAGGCGCGGAGGATCCAGGCGCAGCACACTGCACAGGCTTTTTGGCAGGCAGAGAGAGGGCCAGGAGGGGNCACTTTTTGTGTACTTTTTACACATTTTTGTGTGTAAAATTCGCCCATTACCATGTGGTAATGTCATTGAGGCCTAGGCCTACACGTGTCACATTTTCTAAGGGGCGGTCGTCGCAGGTTGGCGCCGACGGGGGGGGGGCTCCCCCAGAAAATTTTGGAAATCTAGAAGCCTTGAGGCCGTACGCGTAGGCCTAGGCGGCCTAATTCCCCACCACAGGAGTTATAAGGGCTTATTGTAATGTTAGGGTTAGGAACAGTGTTGGTGGTGGGGGATAATGCAAAAATGCCATAAGGCCACGAGAATGAAAGTTCCTGTTTTGCGTCCAGGCAAAAATGAAAAGTGATGAGGCTTTTTTCATTATTCATTATTTTATTTCTACAAGCAACAAATGCTTTCCAAGTCATCAAAACATCTTAGATCACGACACTTTTCATTCATTTAGGCCTACTCTAGTATCTTGAGTAGTAAATGAATGAAAGCATGACAAGGTCTTCGTAGCCAGCTCGCTGCTGACGGCCGACACTACTGAAGGTGAGGCGCAAGATGTGTTTACTGTGCAGATTTGACGATATGGATGCTTGGGAATAGAGCATTTGTTGTGTTTTGTGCGATTTTTTGGGATTTTTTTGGGAATAATGAAATTTGAAATAATGAACTTTATTGGGGGGCGTTGTCGGGACATGCGGGCGGTGGACGCAAAACAGGAACTTTCATTCTCATGGCCTAATTGCAGAATTAGCGGATGCTAAAACAATGATCGATATCTTCGTTGGCCATGTTCCAAAGGCATTCAAACTCTCAGAAGATACCGAAATCATGGCCGTAGGAACAGGTGGGGGCACCTGCCCCCCCCCCCCCAATATTTGGCTTGTCAAAAATAAAAAATTGGCAGGCTCAGCATTTGATTGCCTTTAGTCCCCAAATGCCCAAGTCCAATAAACCAATGAACCACAATTACATGGCTAGCCTGTCCAATTTTGCTCTCAAATGCTGGGAAATGGCGTAAAAGCAGTCTTATTTTCTAAAATTCAAGCTGTCCAGTTTCCTGATGGCTGAAGAGGAGGAGGAAAGAAATCTCAAAAAAGAGATCACAGAACAGAAACAGAAGCTCAACTCTATTCACATGGTAGATGAGTTTGCCAAATATGCCAGAGTAGAAAGACAGATTATCAAACTCACAGAGCAGAAGAAAAAGTTTGGTGAGTAGATTCTAAGATAAGGTGAAAAAGAACTGGTATCTCATAGTGACTCCTGGTACATTAGATATTGACTCCTGGTACATTAGATATTGACTCCTGGTACATTAGAATGTGGTCTATTGTCAAGTTCGATCCATGCAGTTTCACAGGTCATGACTTCATTGTCTCTCTCATTTCAGACAGCAAGAGAAGTGGCCTCATCCAGAAGCTCAAAATAGGAGTGACTGCTGGCTTTCATATCATAAAGGTGCACTTTTAATCTAGGACAAGTTCATTACCATAAAATGTGGGAGTCCAGAGTAGTGATCTTTGCTTTGAACAGAGGTGCCTGGCATGCATTTATGATCGGCCCAAATGTCACAAATTTCAAATCTACATTGTCCTCTTTCAGATTCTCTTGACTCTCATTCTAATGTGGTGCTACCGCAAGACACCCATCGTCATCCTACCAGAGTCATGGACTGCACCACTTGGTTCATTCATATCTCTACCTTCTGGTGTATCTGGTCAGTATCATTCCTCACATTTTCATTACATCGTCTACTCCAAGCATTCGGAGTCAAGTTTACCTTGATACATGTACTTACCAAGTACCGGTACAAGAATTTGATTTGCCAGACTTTCAGCTGGACTAAAATTGAATGTTGCTATGAGGAAGTCACTTTCGATGATTTCAAACTCACCTGTCTCCAAGTATCGTATAGACCATGTGCACGTGACGTCATCATTGACGTCATAATTCGCACGTCAGCCATGTTGGACGTCATCTGACGCTACGAATGCGTTGGACATGCCGTCCAACATGGCGGCATCTCGTCGTCGCGGTGACGTCATAATTGTCGCTGCTCGTCCTCTATACATGTACCATGGGCAGATTATCCCAGGAGAGATGCTGTTCCAGAGGTCCACATTTCTAATTCTAGTTCTCTTCCTACAGGTGCTGTCGGCATCGTGTTCTGGATGATTGTCTGCAACACATCTGTCAATCAACTCCTGAAGGTTGCTGGAACCATCAAATAACCTGCAGCGTACTGTCCTGTAATTGAACGGGTCATGATTGAGATTGATCGTCCTCTGCTGCTTTTCGCTCTTCATTTATTTGTATGTATTGATAACTTTTTAGTTCTGTACCTTTTCACTTAATAAACTGTTATTCTTTTTCCATTTACATGTTGGTTGTTTTACTTACCTGTCTGATTTGAACGATACTTTTCAATCGATTTCATTTTCAAGATTCTGCATTCCCACAGGTTGTCTTTGACCCTACATTATTCTAACGCTCAATCCATTTTAAAATGGTCTTCACCGAATTCCTTCATGTCGTTGGCACACAGTCTTCATTGTCCCTGAAAAGTGTAACATGAAACTGATTATGTTGTGTATGCATACGACACCAGGTCCTCTACTAGAAAGTGCCCAAGGAAGACCCCGGTTGGGGTCAAAAATTTGTGAAATTCGGAGACGACTTTTACATATCGTACTGCCTACATGTACTATCATATCATGTACTTCAGCCCCTGTACAAGTCACAATGGCATTCATGCCATCATGCTCCCTCGAAATACAAATGGAGAGTGAACAACTATCTAGACTAATACATGTATACATGTAACGACAATACTGGGAAAATATGAGCCATAAACAAATACAGAACGCATGTCCAGCAGAACAAATGTTTACTCAAAATAGTTTTATTCATAACAATAACATTGACCAGTTGTACAAGTAATCAACAGACATGGCTTGGAAAACTTGAGATCCGAAGACTCTTGGGTAAAATTTATTTACAAATGAATACATGTCTTTTATGTACACAACACTAGATGATATCACAATAGAATAAGCCTCTTTCATTATGTACAGTATACATGTAATCTCTGAATACTGGCAGACAACCCAACTACATGCTTGTACCTGGGCCACGTAGAATTAGCGAAATCAGCAGATCTGGCGGATTCTGTATGAAATTGATTAAAATTTGATAATGGAAGTTAATTTAGTAATATAATTTTTCAAGTGTTCTATGCTGCACAGGTTATAAAGGAAAAGCTGCAGCAGCGTCGCGAATCGTAGCTGGCCAAACTATTCCTGCAGACCATTTTTGTTGCCCTATTTTGAATACCGACTGTAAAAGGTATTTTCGCGGTCCTTTATAATCTGTGGGACACATGAAAAATTATATTACTTAATCAGCTTCCATTCATCATTGAATTTTATCCAATTTTATACAGATTCCGCTAAATCCGCCAGATTTGCCCATTCTGCTAATTCTACATTGCCTTGTACCTGTGGTATGTGGACTTGAAGTCCGAAAAGAAAATGTATGATGAAGATATTCTGAGGGGTGAAATCTCACAAGGGGTTTATCAAGGAGGGATGCTGCTGATGATATATAGAGAACACTGGACTGGATTCAATACATTCCAGATACTTCTGATATAAGCACGACTTTTACATTGACTGAACACCATCTCCACAAGCGAGAGACGTTTGACTGATATATATGTAGACGATTCTCGAATTAGCAGATCTGTGCAGTTCCGCCGAAATCGCAACCACAACCTCGAACCGAAACCAGCTGACGTGACGCAATCGATGATTCAGCAATGGTCGAGTCTGACGCAACGTCATCGAAGTCAAGCCAAAGCAAGCCAAAATAGGAGGCCAATAAAGCAGGATATGTTTTCGGGATCACAGCAAGATATGTTTTCACCTCCCCCTGTGGAGGTGAAACATCTCTGTGCTTGACCTAGGAGGAATTATAATTCCTTTAAGGCTTGACTAAGAAGTCTCGGTGTGACTTTTCAGCCCCACACTGTACAAGGTACATCTTTAGCTCACCGGGGTGAGCTATTACGATGGTGAAGCGTCCGTCGTCAGTCGTCGTCCGTCGTCGTCGTGTTCCGTTAGCAGGGCACGTTTCGTAACCGCTGGGGCTATGGATCTGAAACTTGGTACATACATAGCCCTAGGTCAGATGACCCATGACACCAAGTTTCGGTCCGATTCGATTGTTGGCTTGGCCACCAGGTGGCCAAAACCAAAAACACAAAAAGTGCAATAACTCCTGAACTAATGACTGGATCATCTCCAAATTTTTATCATAGGTGTATCTAATGAGGATACATGACACATATATAACGAGTTTTTGATTTGACCTACTTTTCAAGGTCACAGAGGTCAAAGTTCGGCAAAAGTGACGAACCTCTCACAGTTTGTTATTATTTCACCGAGCGACTTCATATTTTGCATAAACATGTATTGGAGGGGTACCTTTAAAAATACCAAGTTTCGGCCCGATTGGACATCCAGTATGGCCGCCAGGTGGCGTAACCTGAAAATCAAGTAAGTGCTATTACTCAGGAACGGCTTGACGCAGAGGGCTCAAATTTGATATTTACCTCCATCTAGATGACCTTTACATGCACGTCAAATTTCAGCCTGATTTGACTTCAAACATGGCCACCAGGTGGCGTAACCCAAAAATCATCAAAGTGCTGTAACTCAGGAACGCCTTAACTCAAAGCGCTCCAATGTGCTATGTGGACCTCTGCAGATGACCTTTATGACCATGTGAAGTTTCGGCCCGATCGGACATCCAATATGGCCGCCAGGTGGCGTAACCCGAAAATCATCAAAGTGCTGTAACTCAGGAACGACTTGACCCAAAGCACTCCAATGTGCTATGTGGTCCCCTGCAGATGACCTTTATGTGCATGTGAAGTTCCGGCCCGATCGAACATACAATATGGCGCCAGGTGGCATAACCCAAAAATCATCAAAGTCCTAGCTGGGAGTGACTTGAGCGAGATTGCTCATACCACTGATATGTACCTCCCTCTGTCATTAGACTATTATGTCCAACCCGGTGAGCACATGGTCCATGGACCATTTCATTTATTAAGTATCAACAAATTGCAAGCCAGCATGAGCAAGATTGAGCAGTAAACAAAATGACATTCCACATCTTGAAAATGTAAATTCCATACCCCACTTTTCTCAATTCCATCACCAAGTATTATTTTTGGCAACAATGGCAAACAAGCTCAGACCATGAATTTCAAGTCATGAATTTAAAAAAAAATGCGAGTTTCTTAGCACTGACATAAACCGGAAGCACCACGATTTAGACGCAAATTTTACTTTTTCACAAAGTAAGATTGTTATACAGATTAATAATAAGTAGTTTAATAAATACACCTTTAGAAAATCATCCACATGCAGTATTCACCATGTTTGATCCAGTCAGTCATTGGATACCAATGAAATTTAGCAAGTTTGAAGAGGTGAAGAATTCTGGTAAAAACTGCTCGCATTACTTCACAATAATCAGATGAGAGTGAACACTAAAATGAACCACACTGTCCAGATTCTCAGAGTGTTGTCTTTGAAACGATGGCACTTTTCACTTCTAGAATGCAATGCCAAAAGACAGGGCCGTATTTAGCGGGGAGGCAATTGCCCCCAGAGCCAACCAAAACACGTGATTTTCATGTGATTTTGGGCAAAAAAGGTCTCCTGCCCCCCAGGGAGGCATTTGCCCCCCCTACCCTGGACCAAGGAGCTAAAAGCTAAATACGGCCCTAAAAGAGCAGATCTTCTCTGGGGCACCTGTTTCTCCCTGCATTTCATAAATTACCCGATGTTGAGCACAAATCTTGCTCTACAGGTACACATGTATGTAGTGCTCAACTCTGGATTTGACACTGACAATCGCCACAACTACAGCCAATATTTACCAATGAATAGTTTACCTGATGAGAAATGTCGCACGCATGCAGTCAAACAAAACTCATTTTACAATCGGCATTGACAACAATATGTCACATTTGAATATTTCGCTGAAGACTAGCCTAGCTCTAAACTCTGATCTAATCTCTGATTTCGAGTTCGGCTTCACTTCTTGCGTGGTGTGCTGTGAGCCAACCATGTTGGTGTCGCCATTGCCTTGGCCATTCGCTCCACAGTTATAAACTTGTCGAAGTTTTCCTCCACCTTGTAATGGGCACGTAACTCTTCAATGGCTTGCTCTTCAATCTGAAATGAGATAACTGATCTGTAATGGGCGATCATCGTGAAAGAACTCTGATTTTGCCAAAAGGAAAATTGGAATGAAATAGACTAGCATTTTAGGGGATTCGTAAGGACTCACCTGAATCAGATGCAGCGGTTTCTTTGCTGCCTGATCCAACGACTGCCTCTGTTCAGCCTGATCCTTCACAATCTCCTCAAAGCTGACCATTTTGCTATCAGGGGTGGGGGTCTTCTGCCAGGGGTTTTCCCGCGGGGAGCAGGGCTGGGCTGGAGGACTCTCAGGTGATTTTGGCTGGCTCTTAGATGGTTTCTGATGCCTGTTACTCATTGGCAATCCCCATCTGTGAAAAATATATATGTATCCATTTCAGTCTCACTTGATTCAGGTTTGCAGTTCTGCGACCAGTTTTGACTTCATCTGATGGAAACAGACCAAGGGAAGGGTTAAAGGACCATGGTACTGCCACTTTTTCTTGACAGCCAGCACCACTGCACCACTCTCCAACCCAGGGACGAACTACGCTGTCGGGCGAATTGACCCGATTTACTACGTACATTTTGTAATGGATTTTTGTAGTTCGTCTTACTGCCGCTAGGTGGCTCCCTCTATGTCGGCAGTCAAATAACGCATTTGAGATCCAATACCACGCTCCTTTAAATCTGCAAATCACGCCTAATCATAGATGGTCAGTCAAGTGTCCTGACCACCAGGCATAGATTATGATACACGAGGGCTGACAAAAAATTAAGTGCACATGCTGCGCAGCTGTGTAATCACAGGTGTCCTTTATGTAATGAGACGTCACAAGTTGCAACTTATGGTAGGCACCATTTCACAAGTTGCAACTTATGGTAAGCACCATTTCAGGTGTGGTCTTTATTCATCATTACGTTAACAACCAAATCAACTCACGTAAATGAAGCATCTCCAATGCCATCAGGGGACGTGACCTTGACCTTCAGTTTATCAGGGGTCGGGGCTTTCTGTTTGACCTTTGCTTGTTTCTCTTCATCAATCATCAGATCTCGCAGCGACTGAACCACATTGGTTGTGTTTGCCCTGTAAAATCCAGAATAACGAAGTCAGACCCATTCCTTACATGATAGACTAGTTTACCATAGCTTGACCATACTTACCACGGGCAAATGGCTGCTGTTTTCTTGGGCTTCTCTACTTCAGCTGTTTTCTCATCGAGGGGCAGTGCTGTGTCCAAGGAAAGGGGTCGGAACAACTGCTTTTTCTTCTTTTTGCCACTGAAAGAGAAACCGGGAAATCTTAGGGATTGATACTTTGAGGGAGCCTGGGGATAAGATTAAGCTATACGTACCCAGATGTTTGAGGTTTCTTTGCTGTCTTCTCCTTCTCCTCCTCCGCAAACATGATATGTTTGAGGCTTGGGGACAAAACAGGATCTATGCCCTCGGGTGCTGATGTGGCGGCATGATGCCATGCACCGACTGGGGTGTTTCCCTCTGTAGTAGCACACCACGTAAAGGGAGACTTCAAGCTTGGCAGTTCTTCCACTGGGCTCTCAGGGCTGAGTATATCTTGTGGTTGGAAGCCGTCTACCACGGTCAACAGGGGCTGAAGAGAGAAGAGAAGATCAAGTTGGGGTGTTGGGGTGGTGCAGTGGAAACATCGGCGCCTGCCACCACTGAGGTCGTGGGTTTGATCCCCGGTCGTGCAAGTGGCTTTATGTGGTAGAGAGGGTGATCTCTCCTTGACATCGTAGTTTTCTCCGGCCACTCCGGTTTCCTCCTACATATCATTAATAGCGCCCAATACTGTTTGATGAGTAGCTATAATGCCCTACATGTAAGTGGGCGCTTGCACTCCTGAAATAATATTTAAAAGATCAAGTTAGTGGATGGCTATTCTGGTTTAATGCACATTGACCAGGTCACTGGTTCTTTTATTCAGAAAGAGCAAATGTTAGAAACCTTTCTACCTGTTCAATATCCGATCTTGGAGATGTCGGCTCAGATGAATAATCCTCCAAACTAACATCAGATGCAACTGACAGCTTCCTCTCGCGGCCTTTTTCATCCGTGACACTCTTTGTTCGACTTCTCCGTCTCTTTGACTTGTTTTTCTTCCCAGTGCCATCTTTTGATCCCTGCCAGTCCAAGGATTCCACGTCCTGATCAGTGTCCAAGGATTCCAGAGTGGCTATGTCGGGTGGATCACTGTACGGGGTGATAACTCTTCTCATCATGGCTGGCACCTTCAAGGAGACATACGAGGTGACATTCCGGTGTTTCACATTTGATGCAATGGCCAATGAGATTTTCATGGCAAGCAACAGACATTTCTACCCCTGAGGCATCAGTCTTTTGGCTGAATTACTCCAATATACCATTGTTTGACTGAGAAACAAGATCGACAAATCCAAACACACAGCAGTGCAATAAAACTTACGAATTCCTTGTAGAACTTCGTCAAATCCTGGATAACTTCATCTGAGAGCACATCAAGGTAACGTGATTCAATCATCGCGGCAAGGTTGATGGAGATGTACTCCTGACAGGAGAGTTTCAACTGCTGGGAGTTGTAGACCGTGGCAAACTCAAGAAGTTCGGCAGCGTTTTTTAAGGTTACTGAAAACAGAGGAAAATACTTGGTCATTCACCAAGTCCAAAGCAATTTTCATGAATGCAGTGCTGAATGCAAAGTTCAGAAGCACCAAACTCTCTCCCCAATGCATTTTCTATGAACTTTTCAAACTCGAATGGATAGGAAAGTCTGGCAAAATCCGAGGCCATAAAAATGCAGGAGTTTACAGTACATTACTTACACAACTGCGTGATAGCAGCTTCACACATCTCCTTCAGCCTCGTGATCAGTAACTGGTCAGCCACCACCAACACATTACAGATCAGCTCAGTGTCTTCACAATCTGAAAGAGGACAAAATGTGACCGGGTGTGTGAAACCCAGCCAAAATCACTGGGGAGTGGCATAGACCTTGATCATACCTGCCCTTTGTTGCACAGTCGATAAGGCTTTATTTGCCACCAACAGACCGTCATTTTTTTCATTGTGATGTCACTCCCTACATAACTATCAACCCTGTGGTGTTCAGCGACCTTGGCTGGGTTTTGACAGACCTGGTCACAAATGTGCAAAGATGAAGGCAGAAAAACACCTGGGACACCACTCGACAACCTGGCACCCACAAATATGACGTTATTTTCTCACCTTGAATGACATCGGCAGTATCAGTGTAGATGTAATCGACAATAATCTGGAGCACATTCCCAGCGACCGGCAGTGACAGCGATTCCGTGGCAGACGTTTCCATCCACCCAGATCCCAACATACTATGGAAATACTCCAACCTAGCACAAAGGATACATTTATGGCACGCGATGGTCTGGCCGTCTTCGGATCGAAGCCTGACGTTACTCAATGCAGCATGTTTCTTTCGGTCGAAGCGTAGGATAGGTTTAGGAAGATGTCTGCCGTTGGATTGGATCTTCCCTTGGACATACTTAACAGCCTCGAGTCTGAAATAGCAATGACATTGTGCTTTTTTTCTAAATTTGGTGTCAAAGCATCAAAGATTCATTACAATAGTCTTTCTAAAGAACTCAAGAAACAGTATGTGCAACATCACTAGATCCATTTGTTTCAGACTTCCGGTAGTTGAAAATGGAAAGTGGTTTGCGGGCC
Source organism: Notospermus geniculatus (assembly GCA_002633025.1). Classification (NCBI taxonomy): domain Eukaryota; kingdom Metazoa; phylum Nemertea; class Pilidiophora; order Heteronemertea; family Lineidae; genus Notospermus; species Notospermus geniculatus. The sequence goes on from NMRB01004293.1 coordinate 30,425, forward strand.
AAGAATTGAACTCATGACTCCTCGCATACTGTAGTACGTTTAAATCATCTGGAGCTCGATGGGCTTATGTCAGTCAAACTCCTAGTAACTGGACAACAATGAATTTAGGGTTTACTCTAAATGGTCCAACGCACATTGTTTTCTAACAAGCTAAACCTTGGTTCGAAATAGAACATGCAACTGGGCCTTGATTCGAAACTGAACACAAGCATAGGCATGGGATTGGCTGGAAGTGTCCTGTCAATAAAACGCATTTCAATAGCCAGACTTCACCAACAATACCAAGGTCTGCCTGACAACCAAAGGGTCCTCCCATCGGGGTCCAGATGATTTAAATGTACTTTAGTACTCTTAGTAGGAAGTTAACAGATGATAGGATAGAATCGTTGACCTATACAGCTCTGCTTATCATTACCTTTTAACAAGTGTCTTTACACCAAATCTCTTAGCCAGCTCTATCAGCATCTTAACAGGGTTTGGAGGACCTTTCTTTTCTGATTTCGATGCCTCGGCCTTCCCTTGCTTCTTCTGTTGGGCTTCATACGCCGACTTCTTCGATGACGCCACCATGATGAACTCACTGAAGTCTTCTTCTGTACCGTCGACCAGTGAATCTTTCGGCAATGAATAGGCTTCACCGATATGTAACAAATCACAATCATCCGTGTATAGAAACTCAACGAGCTGGCTGAACAGTTCAACATTGACGTCGGGTATTTCAACAACGTGATGAACTGGGAACTCAGAGGCTGCACCGATGTCTTGCTGCATGAAAAGCTTCCTGAAGTAATCGCAGCGGAACGCCAGAATGTACTTGTGTGCAGGTATCTTCCTTGGGCCGACTTGGAGTATGACGTCGTGTATGGGGTCAAATTCATCGGATTCTTCCAAGAACACCTGGAAATTGTGTCGCATCTGAGATGTTTGAACCTCTGGGATACGAGTCAGACTGGAATGAAAAACAAGCAACTTGACACTAACATCTGGGAACTTAACAGTTTCTGATTTTCAGAGATTTTCTCTAAATACCTGGGGCCTGTTTCATAAAGTGACTTTAAGCTAATGGTACCTTTAACCAAATGGAAAATGCATTGGGTTAATGGTACAATTAACTTAAATTCACTTTATGAAACAGGCCCCTGGCCACTTGAGTCAAGTAGTTACACATGTATCAATAGCAGCTGTCAGTCAGTTGACCAATAGGTGTCACTACTACGGTCCAATTCAATGCCTAGCGGACCCATTCATGGTTGACTGAGCACCAGTCAGGAGAATTTTACATCATATTGGTCCACTAAAACTTTGCTACCATCTTTTGGCAATTATGGTGGCTGACTGCTCTTATTCTGAATCACGTACTTAGATATTGGTTGACCTTGCATGACCACGTAGTTCTGTCCTTTGCGATCTGATGCGATCTTCAGTCCCCAGTGGATGCAAGGCACCCTCTGAACCTGGTACTCGGCCGTCTCTTCCTTCTCCAACAACTCCAGCAGGCTGGTGGCGCCAAAGTTGTCCGTTAGATCTTCTGTAAGTTGAGATTATGAGACAAAATCAGTTGAGTTTGGGGGATTAGAAGTATAGGCAATTCCTAGTCAGTTGATAGTGAAAGAGGTTCTCCATGAATACCAGCAAGAATACACTAACATACATTGCCACCCAGCGGAGGAAGGGGCTGCCACCCAAACTTTTTCAAATGCACCGATTTTCACTACATGCACACGCCTATACAAGATATACATGTAGGCGTGTGTTGGGTATACATGTTGTACAGTATGCATGGTGACAGTACTGGACATGCTCCAGACTCACCTTTGACAGCGGGAACTGCAGCTTTGCTTGGAGTCTGTGACTTTGCCGGAGTCGATTTTGATTTGGCCAAGAAGACCTCTCCATTACAAGTCACAATACCAATGCCCACCAAGTTCAACGTGAAATCACAAATATCAAGTTCTCGCCCAAGATTCCACTTGATTGTTAATAGTGTCTGGTGTGATGCTTTCCAAATAAAGACCTAAAACCAGAAAAGAATCTGATGGAGATAAAACACAAAGTAAACTCACACCCATGGAGGTGGGTCACGCCTCGTGACTCTCGTCTCTATAACACATACATCCCAGTATCACACACTCACACTCTCACTTTTACTCCAAAAGCTGCAGGTGATGAGTAAGTTTGAAAACACCGACATGTAGCTTAACAAGGCCATCGACTGGGCATCTTTAGCCTTGTCCCAATCATGTCATCTTTTGCGTAAATTATACTTGACCCCACCTCCGAGCCAATAAGAAACAAATCGCCGTTCGGCACTTTCTTTTCTCTTCCCGCACACATTTGTAACACGGATTGTGACTGACACGTCGATTAGCCTTCACCCACTGATGATTGGCTGAGGCTCTGAGCTCCTCAGAAGCGGGAAATGTGATGGATTCAAACCAGGCTAGATGGGCGTCAGGTCAGATAGACTGGTGAGAATCAGATGGACTTACCTTGCCCGCCTCTGTTAGTATCACAATGACTAGTTCCTTCCCTCCTCTCTCCCTCAGTATATCACCATCCAAACTGCACGTGTGATCAAGATTCCCACCACTCACGCAGACCTTTCTGATATCCAACGTCCTGAAACAGAAAAGAAGTAAACTGTACCGTAGTCACAATCAGATTCATAACCTGGCCAGCTGTGAGTTACATTGGCAATTCAAGGCACTGGCCTGGAGTTCTAGTGCATCCTGATGCCTCTGATTACTCAATAAAGCAAAGCATTTGACAACCGAAAGACGTTCATAACAGAGGAGTTCTACTCTACCTTGATGTGATTTTCCGACACTTGTATTCATGCAGGACGTAAATATCTCCCTTGGTCGTCAGGCAGACGGTAGCAGCATCGGAGCAGACGACACGATCAATGGAAATATCCTTCTGATTCAGAGTCGACACCTGTCTGGGGTTCGTCTGGTAAATCTCTCCTTTGTGGTGACCTGTGATAGATGAGGAATCGTCTTAAAACAGCCAATTATAGTTGATAAGATTATAAATGAAGACACCAGGCCGTCCACAAGGTAAAAGTTTATGAACTCACAGACAGCTAGACGGACAGACACATCATCGACCGCCACTAACTCATCGAAGCACAACATACGCCGTTTGACCTCTTGGCTAAGTGGACTAAAAATGGTTTTGACGGCTCGCTTGAGAGTTAGAAGAACACTGTCTGCCAAAGCATCATCAGGAGACCAAGGAGAGTAGGCCTAGTTTTGGAGGGATATTCACCAAGTTGTCCTGCATTCAATCCAAAGGAGTATACAGCAGAGCTGGTGTACAGCACAGAGTGGAACCTCCCAGCACAGATACCGAGGGTTTCTACACCTTTAGGGATCTTTGTCTTGATCTGAAGTAGACAATAGGGAGAACTTGAACCACAGGGTACTCTGAAACATCTTTTGGAGGAGGCCTCAGCCGGGAGAACTTTCTAGTTGACAGCAATGGGGAACCCGCCCTGCGGTTTATCCCGACAGGTCGGCGCTGTGAGCGCTTGTACCGAAATGACGTCATTGACGTCATTTTAGGTGTCATTGACGTCATGTTAGGTGCTGATGTTGCGTCATGAAAAAATTGCCTGTACATTTTTCTACAGGAAAAATGACAGGAAAGACGTTGCTTTTATCGCCATTGTATCCCTTCATTTTAAGAAAAAAAGAAATGAGATAAAAAGAAAATTTCACCCGCTACACGATGATGCAAGTTTCACTGTCGGGCGAACAACACAAATGGTTTATTTTCACGGCAGAAATAAATGGAAGTAACGTTAGAAAAAATTAGAATTCGGTACAAGCGCTTGCAGCGCCACGTCGTGACGTTAGTGTGCGGGTTGCTCATTGCAGGAGGCTGCATTGTACCAAAGATCATGGGCCCCAGCACAGGGATTGTCACATGGTTGACGCCATAACAATATTCTGTAGTCTTCAATACACTGCAAGAGTCTATACAGTTCATATTTTTAGTTTCATATTTGGAAAGACAGGCACGTTACCTGTTTGGGTTGGAGACATCTATCAGGCACGGGAGACAAACCCAGCACATGGTTGTGATTCAGACCACAACAATAGACCACATTGCTGAAAATGAGAAATATTAGAGTGTACTCCTTGGCTTAGAATAGCCAGAGTGACTTGGTGGAAACATAAGCACCTGTCCCATTTCAACATCAGACTTGCTTTTCTTGGGGTGTTGCTTCACTTTTATAAAAATGGCATGGAGAACACTGAATACTTAATGTAACCTACCTCTCAGTGAGAAACAGGGTGTGATCCACAGCGGCTGCGATGGCACGGACCCTCTCATGCTTCAGCCCCTCAACGACACATGGAATCACCAGGGTCTGTTCCGTACCATGTCCAAGGCGCCCTCCCCTGCCGTGCCCACAGGTATACACCTGACCCTCGTTGGTCAAGAATACAGTGTGGAATTTGCAGATTACAACCTTTAGGACAATAAGAAACATCATTATGTAAGCAGCGAAAGTTACTACCATTGATATACAGGTACGTACAATGCATGTAAGAAATGGGTCAAACAGTAATCCGATTATAAAACTACGCAAGGAAAACTTCCTATCAGTGAATACCGGCAATCTAAAGTGAATTTTACCTCCACAATATTGATCTTTTCCTTTCTAAATGTATCTATCACCTCGGGGTACAATTTCCGCTGCTGGATGCTGTGTCCCAGCGTGAAGTTGGTGTTGTCACCCCAGCTCAACGTCTCGCAAAAATCTGAAAAACATTCAGAACAGTTACTAGTGGAATTCTTCTGGTTGAACAAAATTTAACTGATATGCGATGTGGACCAAGCGAGGTGTTCATTTTGGTGAAATGTTGTAAATACAATGTAAGTCTCCCATCATTCAGTGCTTTTCAATTACTCAGAGAAACCGACAAAGACAGATACAATGTTCAGCTGTACTCACTTGAATTTTTATAATCAATATACGCTGGTCGATCTTTTAGGACCAAATCCAACGGGCTGAGGCCCTCTTTATCCAGCATGTAAAAGCCAGGGTTCACATGCTGAAAAAGTCAGAAAATCTGTAAGTATCAGGGAAAGTCAACCCTCCAAATTGGTTACCACTAGGCCTGTTCACACCATGGATTACATGTAGGTCCCTGTAACCCTTGAAGAGTGAATGAGAAGTGTTCATCTTGTGCAGTGTTTCTGCCAGGGGGGGGGGGGGATGGTGGGATGATCTCCTCCTCAAAAATTTCAAGGAGGGGATATCCCCCCTCAAGTTTGCAGACTGACCTCTTTCAAATATCACTATTTTCACTTCAGTAGTGTTTTTCTTTACATTTCAAATGCAATTTTCATGCAGAAGGAAGACTAATTTTGCATTTTGGAGTGAATCTGGAGCCACTTTTAATCAAAAAACCAACAAAAAAAGTTTGAAAAAATTTTTCAAAAAATTTTAACAAATTTTTTTCTCCCCCCTCCTTGACAATCCGGGCGGAATCTCTGTTGTGTCTTGACTTCACTCAGAAGCTTAACTTATCTACTCTATGATTACCAAGGAGATCATCACAATGTCTGACAAACAGAAAGTCATCATCAATGATGCTTACCGAAGCCAAAACTCTAGCTACAGCAAGTTGCCCATAAAACAAAGCCCTGTGTAAAGCAGTCCAACTCGACTCCAGATCACGGGAGGTTGGTTTGAATTTGCATTCCTCCAACAGCCACTCGACCAAGTCAGCTTTCCCACAGGAGGCTGCGATGTGAAGGATGTTCCGTCCAAAGGGATCACAGAGTCCAGAGGTCGAGTTGTAACACCGCCGGAGATAAACTTTGACTTGGGATAGGGTTCCTTTTGTGACAGCATTGATCATTTCCAATGCGTGTTTTTTCGAGCGACACCTGCTGGTGCATTCTGTAAGGTCCCTGACAGATGCCATGATGAGAGCTCAGTCACAATCACAGGGCAAAGTTAATGAAAAGAATCGACTGATTGGGAAGAAATAATAACAATATTGGCTTGTGCACCAGTCCAATTATCCAAATCCCATCCAAAATCTCACTTGCGAATTTGTCCTCAAATCCTCAGGGAAAAAGTCAACTCAGAGCAGTTTCAACATGCAATTCATGCCAACTCGAAACAGTTTTCAGAAGCAGAATGGTTTTAAGAAGCCAAACAATGTCACTTGCATGGGAAGGTCTACTATTCCCCTGGGCATCCAAACTCATCAATAATTTTATCAAATAAGTTAATACAACTTGTTTTATCCCCAACTTGACTTCTACATCAAACAGTTCTGAACAAACAAATTCAGTCAGTGCACAATCAAACTTGATTCATTTGGCTGGGAAGCAATTCTAATGTCACAAAGTCAAACAGCTGAAGTCCCACTCGATCCTGCCTAGGTCTTAATTACACGTAGCTTTAGAATATGATCAACAACAGCCCGGACTACTTTCTCCTCTCAGCAACCTAGGGCTGGCACGCCTCCTCTCCCACAACTACCCCTCAAAGGGCAGCCATATCTACTCCAGTTTAGGCAGCCATAATTGCAGAATTATCAGGCTGAAAAAGAGAGAACTTGTGAAAGCAAGAGTAACAGAACATGAAATTGTCCGCAAGTCCAAGGTGTGCAAGACCAACATCATTCATTCAAATCATCATCTTAATCATGTCATTCCATCCATGACATAGCAGGCCTAGCATGCAGCTTAGGCCAAGGCCTAGGCCGATTTTGTTTCTCTTCCACTTCCAGGCCTAAAAAGTAGATAGGCCTACATGGATGGATGGATGGTTAGCAGGGTCGGATCCAGTCCAGGGGCGTAGGCCTATGCCCCCCTATTTTTGGCAGCGCAATAATGATTTTTTTACCAAGAAAAATTCTGTCACATAAAAATTCCGAGTATTTTGCTCTCAGATGACAGATGCCAGGAAAATGCATCTAACTTTTCTTGGGGAGGGCCCCCAGCCCAGCGGAGCCCGCCCCCGCCCAGCCCCACGCCGCCCCCCCACTTTGCTCCTTTTTTGCTGCTCACCACCTCTCTGCTGCTCTGTCGCGCTACGCCCCCTTCTGTCAACCCTTGATCCGACCCTGGTTAAGGAGATAAAGGCCTAGGCCCATAGGCAACCAGTACATTACACACTGCAGACATGATGTACAGACAATGTACATCCACTGCACGGCACCGCCAGTGCATGTAGGCCTATGCAACATGCATGCATGAAATTTTTTAGCAGACGGGACTGACAGCGGACCTGACAGCTTTCATTTTCTCATCGGCATCCAGGTCATAAACGCACATACACGAGAGTAGGGAAGCGTTGAAACAAAAGAGCATACCCTTCATCATCCTAGGAAATACTTGTTGTTGAAGAAGATAGCAAAAGTAACGGAGAAATCGGCAAATTCCATGAGTGAAGCGGGCAGTGATCGAGAAAATTAAAATTCAGCCATCGTGGCGCGGCGTGGTCGTCGTTGGAACGTCCACGCCTCCTTTACGGCCGTAGGCGTATTGTCTTCGGCAAGTCGGTGTGATAGAATCTAATGCCCCGTCTTCCTGATGTCCCCCTGCATTGTTTGTCACTGGATTAAAGGTCTTGGTCTCTCCAAAGTCCAATTGAATGGTGCCGCTTAATCCGTAAATGTATTGTTTCGGGACATCCCATATCAGGGGACATAGGCCTAGGCCTACATTCTATTTCCCCTGTCCTCCGTACGTACCGGCACCGGTACTGTCCTTCAGTAGGCCTACCCGGGTGCGAAAGGAAGTAGATGAGAAGGAGTATGGGAGTGGTCGGGGGCAAATTTGAATTCAGTCTTTATCCGGGTCTTAATTTATGCCAATGAGTCATTTCGCCCCGTCAAGCCGGGTATACGCCCCAGGGCCGTTCCGCGGCTGCGTTAATACGTACATGTGTGGCTTTTCTTGCAGACTATCCTGGCAGCCTGATTGTACGCGCGTCTGGGCACCATCCCCACCCAATGTCCCCACCCGTCACAATTGGGGCCCGCGCACAACTAGCTGAACACAGTTTGGCCGAATTCTCGCCTCACTTCGGGACAATTATGCCACTGGTATGGATAAGACGGACCCATATCTGTGAAGGACAGCTGATAATCTCAATGGTCACAACCTCATTTTGGGCAACCCTGTTGTGACATGTCGGTGAATCTCAACCGGATACACGATAGATAAGGGATCAAGATTGGTTTTGGTGCATGAAGGTTCGTTGAATTAACCTATAAGAACTTTACCTAAAAAATACCCCAACACGCTGACACAGTTAATAGGCCTAACTTAAGATAAGACAACATGAAGTATGACGAAGCTCTACAAATTCTCGGCGGTTTCGGTCGCTACCAGTGGATACAGTACCTCCTAGTTTTTGTCCCTGGGGCAACATATGCCCTTCATATCATAGGGACTTTCTTTACGGTCGGGATCCCCTTCCACAGGTAGGAATGCCTCATTCCTGATTCCCGCCCTGGCCAAGACGGCCGTAGGTGGTTTTCTAAGGACTTACGTTATATGCAGACCGACGCCTAGGCCTATGCCATTGAGTCCTGATTCTCCAGTTCGTGGGTTCGAATCCCAGAGTCAGGAATGTGCCAGAGAAGGGATGCTCTTTGCAACAGTTGTCCCAAAACAGCCAATGGTACATTCCGAAAACGGTCTTTTTTTCTAGGCAATCACTTGCTTTCGCTTCCCTATACAATAGTTTGTCAAATAGGCCTACTAAGCGCTCAACCTCAACCTAGGTAATGTATCTCATGGTCAAAGGCAGCATCTTAACGAAAAATCAGTGGGAGCGTGGTGGACTGAGGTAATAGCCATACGCGAGACAAAAGTCTGCCTGGAGGTACGTGATGAGCTGTTGTCTTAATCGAACACACCCCAACTGATCGCACTGGCAAGTGGAGATCGATACTATTCTTTCAATCCATTGTTGTTCATCTAGATGCGCCGTCAATGAGAATGACACAGAATACATTCCGACCGATCCAGACCTTCTCCAGCTCGTCAATCGCAGCATCCCGTTAGAATTTATAGACAAACAATGGCGGTACGTCAAGTGTTACATGTTGAATACAACAGGCAAGTAAATCGTGGAAAGAGCAAGTGTGATTTTTGTTCTTAAATATTCGTCAGATACGCCTGCTTCGAACATTAATAAATTAGTACTTCCTATAGAAACGGCAAATTTGATGGATTTGGGGCAAATATGACATACCGTAACGTAATTTCTGCAACAGAGCGACGTCATACAATGTTATTCCGAATACAGATGCCTTTTTTGATTTCAGATGATGGGGAGGCTACGGTCGCCAACTCCAGCACACTGAAATGTAGCCGATGGGTCTACGATACGTCAGTCTATATCTCGTCAGCTGTCGGAGAGGTATCACCACGTTTTTTTACAAGTAGTTCGAGATCTCTTCCCCAAATTAACCACACCTGCATCCACATGTCGTCAGCGCCTGTATGTGTCACCTGCGCCTGCACCTGCACCTTTCATCCACCTGCACCTGCAACTTTCGTCTGTACGTACAACTTTCAGACTTTCCACTAGCATCAGTAGCTGCACCTCCAACACCTTCCAGCACCTGCACCTTTCACACGCACCTGCACCTTTCACCTCCAATGCACCTTTCGCCCCCACCTGCGAATTTCACCTGCACCTGCAACTTTCAGCTTTTACTCGGCTGGCACCAGTGCCTACACCCTACACCTCCAGCCCCAGCCTAAGCGGTCTTCTTATTGTCGTTGATGATTCATTTGCAGTTCAATCTTGTTTGTGACGATGCCTACCTCACCCCATTACCAGCCACATTGATATTCGCTGGCCTCGCCGTCGGGACACTTGTTTCTGGGCAGCTATCAGACAAGTAAGTTCCCGCCCATTCCATCTCGGAGTTTTCGCGAACGTCTGTCCTATTAAAGGCCCGTTTCCACTTGAGCGTTTTACGCCGCGTTTTGACGCTTCGCCCATTGTTTGGAAGCAGAGCGGCGGAAAATAACAAAAAATTTGACGCATCACGCGGCGTAAAACGCTCTAGTGGAAACGGGCCTTTAAGGCCCGTTTCCACAGAAGCGGTAGCGTGAGCGTTTTGACGCTTCGCCCATTGTTTGGAATAGTCTGGACGCAAAACCCCCATTTTTTAGAAAGTGTCCTTTTTCGGAAAACAGCACTTTCTCTCCATTTTCCAGGACATTTTTGGCCGTAGATTCAGAATCCGAGGGGTGCCACTTTGGCAACCTGTGGCATTTTGAGAAAATCGCGTTACCATGGCAACGGGCTCAAATATGTGCGTTTT
>NMRB01004294.1:0-14107 GCA_002633025.1 Notospermus geniculatus
CCAGGCCCGTCTGCACTTGCATACCAAGTTTGGCGGCGATCCGTTCATTAGTCTCGGAGAAAATCGCGAACAAACAAACAAACAAACAAACAAACACACAAACAAACTCTTGTCAAATTTTAGTATGATGAGGAACCGGAGTGCCGTTTATCCCGACAGGTCGGCGCAGCGATCGATGAGACCGAACCGACGTCATTGACGTCGTTTTATGTGTTGACGTTGCGTCATGAAAAAATCAGCTGTACATTTTTCTACAGGAAAAAATGAGATAAAGACGTTGCCGTTATCGCCATCCTACCTCTTTATTTTATGGAAAAAAGCAAAGAAATTTTAGGAATTTTCATCCGCGACAAGATGGTGTAAATTTTAATGTCATGCGACCGAAAAAATAGGGTTTATTTCACGCCAGAAGTTAATGGAAATGACTGGAAATCACGTTGAAAAAAGAAACTTCGGTCTCATCGATCGCAGCGCCACGTCGTGACGTTAGTTCGTCCGGTTCCTCATAGTTCTGCAAAGTATCGTCCAATGCATGGATTGTAGGGGTCTGCCCCGACAGGACTTTTGGACCCTCTGTACAGACAGAGGAGTGGACGAATGAAAACTATTGTTGTATACGTCCAATGCCTTGGGAGCCAATCAAATCAACTGTTTCTATTCATCATGGGATCGAGGCCAAAAAGATGGTGCCTTGTCCCACTTAATCATCGGTCAAGGTCAGAGTCTGTATTCCACTGCACGTTTTGACAGGCCCCCGCCTTCGAAGCCAGAACTGGTTCTTCATCAACTTGCGCGTGGTTCAATGCTGTATGATACCACTTCCGGTTTGCAGGGCGGGAAATCAAGAATGGTGGTCATGGGGACATCGAGATGAACGATCTCAAAACGTAACGATTTTCTAAGATGTCAAATGCATTTTTCACACGAATACATTGTGTTGTCCCGTGAATGCAGTAGGTCGTTAATGCATGCTTCTTTTTTGGAAACTGTTGCATTAAGTGAGGTCTTTTGGTGCACAATAATTACCATTGCACAGGGGGAGGATTAATCTTTCGACAACGAATCACCAAGATAATTTCTTTACCGGCCATTGAACCCAGTAACCCGAACTAATGTGTGCCAATCTACGTCGACTTCGTTGCTTTCGGCATCATTCGGCCGTTGTCGGGTATGTTCGGTTGAAGCGCATGCCATGCAAATACAGAGGATACGTGTATTATCCAGGTCTAAGTCCGGTGTAATAGAATCTAATGTCCCCCGATATGTGACGTCCCCCAACAATACATTTACGGATTAAGCGGCACCATTGAATTGGACTCCCTAGAGAGACCAAGACCGTTAATCCTGTGGCAAACAATGCAGGGGGACATCAGGAGGGTGGGGCATTAGATTCTATCACACCTGTTTTATTGTTCACCGAGCAATTTGAAGGATGTATAGCTTTAGAAATCATGACCATTCGCAAATATACCTTCGGATTTGCATTCCTAGGACAACCAGTCCTTCCTCGCTTAAAATGGGCTCATTCAATGAAATTCTTGACTTAAAAATAGCCTTTTTTTCCAGAACAGCGTGTTCTGTAAGATTCCAGGACAAGGGGGGTTCGATTCCTGTCACCATGGTCACACAGGTATAAATCTGTCGTACAGGCTCGTGGCTTTACGGCTTATCACACCTGCCACACTCTCGGCAGAAGATACACACTCGCGTAGCATAAGGACATTTGCTGTAAGATGTAAACGCACTGAATATCATTGTCAATTGTTCGTGTTTGTAAATTGATCCGTATTTCCAAGAACTCGGGGTCGTGATCGATCCGCACTGGATTGTAATGCGAAGTGATAATTGATACATCATTCAGGTTCCTCCGTGCAGCGCAGTGTCAGCAGAGCTAGCGTAGCCGTCGATATGCACAGTATAAGCAGTCTCCGCCGATGCCAATGAACCCAAAATAATACCCCATTTATTTTCAAAGATTAATGTTGTCTGGTTGAGTGCAGAATGCGGCAGTTATAATTCACTGGCTTAGATTTCTCTGTAAGGCTAGCATTGCCTAGCGTTGTGACAGTTGTCGCCGTTAGCCTACGAGTGTGTTGACTGACAGGGCCAAGTAAGCACGGGTAATATACCTGCTGTCTTCATATGATATACAACTCACTGTGACCGTAGGTCAAGGGGTACTGAGTCCAAAACCGTGGTCGGCGGACGAATCACCGCCAAACGACACAAGATATTGGTTTACAAACTGGAGGGGGCACTGAGGGCCCCTATACCGCATATCATGATTACGGAAGCGAGTTATCTTTAGTTCCGCTCACCTTGAATGAATCCACACCAGGAACACTAAAATTACGAGAAAAAGAAATATGAAACTGGCTATAAGTGATGTCAAACCCAACGCCTCTGATGACGTCACTTCCTGTGGAACACCGGCCAGAATCCTCCTGATAATTAACCTCATCCCAGGTCTTCACTGCAGCTGTGACCATAGAAACGAGGTTGATACCTCCTCTGCTTCCTTTACAGGTCTCCCAGCCGTGACTTCGCCATTCCTGATCAGCCGTCAGTGTTGCATGGGCAACAACCAAGATATCTCCATTTTCCCCAATCCGAAACTTTCTCCTTCCAGATCTCACCGCTGACTCAATCTGCTGCCCATTCTCTTGACATCAGCAGCCATACATTCCTAATATTTCCTATTTCAATACCGCCTCAACAACAGTTATTCCTCCGTTTTGAAATTAAATCAGTAACTTACCTCTTCCTGACCTTTCTACTTCCAGACTCAAGATGACGTCTGATTGGCCAACAGCAGAACGACCAAGATCAACTGATGACGTCACCGATCAAATAATGGCAGCTTGAACCGTGCAAGATAGATCCATTCGCAATGATGAGCACACCAAGGTATCGTCGTTACTGGCTCCAGGAAGCTCTCAGTCTGCCGTCCGAGATACCGTCGGCTTGAATCGAAATTTGATGAAGATCCCGATGGTATACCATTCGCCGGTCGAAGATCAGCTCAACTACAATTTCCACACCACTAGACCATGGTCCTACCAGGATTCAAACTTGTCATCAGGAGAAAGTGTTGAGAAAAAGGCAGCTCACTTAGTGACGACGGGTTGATCTCTACGTCTGATCTCTGCAAGAAGGTTTCAGTCTCACTCTGCAGTCGTCCATCGTCGTTTCTTGTAGGAAGTCTTCTGGACATGATTCACTGGCGAGGAGTCCGGTTTTCGGGATGGTCCTCGACCGGTGATGTCTTCTATCATACCAACCACTGACAGGACCCAACNATTTATTCATTAAAGACATCCAACTTTATGAAGGCCTATTTACAATAATCCGTGTGATATATAAGCCATCTGTCGTATACAACGACAAGGTCATTGATATCCATATCCATTGTCACTATTCATCACTACGAAGGGGGATTATCATTTACCCATCAATGATATATTCATGACGAACCCGGATATCAGAACTAGAGGCCAATAGGGCATGTACAAGCCTATTCAAGCAGGCCCAGCAGGGCATGCACGGGCCTATTCTTAGATTTCGCTGTCATTTTGCCTATTTTCCTTTCACGCTTGACCACCTGCTATTGGCCAGTCATTGTTCATCGGTATGCATTCAGCTGCCATGCAAGCAGATGAGTTGTGATTGATATATTGATAGGCCTACTGGATTATAAAGGTTATAGTTCGAGTAATTGACGAACTATTAGGAGCTTAACAACATGGCTAAGTCGGCAAGAAAATAGTCACCGGACCACATGTCCGTTGGACTCAGAGTCCTACTTCATGGACGATCCAGAGTCCGTGCGTATGAAATTGGCCAGACATTAGTCACCGGACAGTGTATCCATTGGACTCAGATTCCTACCACATCGACGATGTGTAGTCCGTAGTTCTGAAGTTGCATCCTCCCACATCAGGGCTTTTACATTGCTCCCCTTTATCCACTCTCACCAACGTTGTGTGCGCCCTGCTGTGGGAGAATATGAAGTTGGTAATGGTAGAACACCGTGCATGGCTTCTTTCATACATTGAAACTCAATTTTCTTACTTACTTGCACCTTTACCTTATCATAAAACACAGTACTTACAAGAGTGGGAAATCAGCTACAAACAAAACTTGTACATTAGCCAGACTTCAAACACACCAACACCAGGGAAGTTCCGGCTCTGAACCACACAAATAAGTTTGATCTTCGGCCATAGTGCTACCTAATCGACCCCTGTTGCCAAGAACGTCAATGAAACTAAGAGTTAAGAACCACCTGACGTTCAGGTGTACTAGGCCTACTAAAGTAGGCCTAATTGACAGCCATCAGCTGATGAAAGTTCAAAAGAAGCCACTACAACAGTTCAAGTCATCACTTTCTTAGGAGTTGTGGCCTACTGTACAGCGTAAAGGGCAGTGCTCTGCAAAGAAACTTCGTATGCCCCAAACCTCCTACAGGCTGTGTGCTGAGTCGGGTGCATGCGGGCGTGGTCAGGTTTGGTAAACTGCCAGAAATTGACATATTGGTGACTACTGACATCTCTTATGACGGACCCGCATTTTAACTTTTTATCCCGACAGGGCGGCGCTGTGAGCGGTTGTACCGAAGACGTCAAAAACAGAGCAAAGCAACGTAATGACGTCGCGTCACGACGTCCTTGACGCAGTGCAACACGGACGAGACATCGGCGAAAGGTACAACCGCTCACAGCGCCTCCTAGTGGCGGTAGTTCTGCAGGTGCCTTATTGTTATTGGTATAACAAAGTCATGATGCCTCTTGAAAAAATCGCTGGAGATTTTGTTACCGTATTTAATCAACCCAATCTACAGAAAACCTTCCGAACTCTCATCAACAACATGACATGTTGGCAATCGATCTGTTATTGCGATGCATGTACATGTACATGTACTTCCTATTTTGATGTGTTCCGCATCGGACCTGTTTCCAGTTCATGCATGTTCTGATCACCAACCCTTGTTTACAATTCGTTCACTTCCTAGAAATCTTGGGACTTTCGCCAACGACGCAGTTCTATGTTGTCGTGACGTCCGGGCAATGATCGATCAAGTCACGTGATGTTGTCTTCCCATAATGCTCTGTGAAGTTCGTCTGCTACGTTCGTTGAATAATGTAGTGTTGTCATCAACAGATCCCTGAGTTCATTTCGGTGCGAATGCATCCATTTCACTTACGTGTAGCATGCTTTAGCATCCACTCTAAGGCATCTCTCTGGATTATTGTTGTGCAGACCACGGAATTGATTCAGAACACGGATATGCTCCACACTACCTGCGGACTGACCACGTTGACCCGTGACCCAGGGTTCACAGGGTACCCTGGCAGCAAGCTAGTACAGTACGGACCTACCCACGTCTTTTAAGTAGATTTTCTACTCTGCTTTAGCATTCTTCAGCAAGCTCCTCACCGCATTCCACATTCCTTCCATGTCGGTAACACCACGTTAATGCTTCCTGCACCGTAGGCCCCCGTAAAAGTGGTTCTTTTATTAAAAGAATAGTTCTGCAAAGTATCGTCCAATGCATGGATTGTAGGGTCTGCCCCGACATGACTTTTGGACCCTCTGTACAGACAGAGGAGTGGACGAATGAAAACTATTGTTGTATACGTCCAATGCCTTGGGAGCCAATCAAATCAACTGTTTCTATTCATCATGGGATCGAGGCCAAAAAGATGGTGCCTTGTCCCACTTCATCGGTCAAGGTCAGAGTCTGTATTCCACTGCTCGTTTTCACAGTGCCCCCGCCTTCGAAGCCTACGGCGATTGGGTACGATGACCAATCACATTGGAAGAACTAGTTCTTCATCAACTTCTGCGTGGTTCAATACTGTATGATACCACTTCCGCTTTGCAGGGCGGGAAATCAAGAATGGTGGTCATGGGGGCATCGAGATGAACGATCTCAAAACGTAACGATTTTCTAAGATGTCAAATGCATTTCACACGAATACATTAATTGTGTTGTCCCGTATGCAGTAGGTCGTTAATGCATGCTTCTTTTTTGGAAACTGTTGCATTAAGTGAGGTCTTTTGGTGCACAATAATTACCATTGCACAGGGGGAGGATTAATCTTTCGACAACGAATCACCAAGATAATTTCTTTACCGGCCATTGAACCCAGTAACCCGAACTAATGTGTGCCAATCTACGTCGACTTCGTTGCTTTCGGCANTGTGATTCATCCAGTTTCTAAGCGCTTTATAAAAAAAAGGATTATTTGGGCATTGAGCACAATTTGATCGATTCAACAATTCAACTCGGTGATTTCTAAGTTCTGATCATTCATTGTGACCATGTGTACTCTTTATGCAAATCTGTGCACTGCAGGGTTCAAGTCTCAGTTTCCTCGCGTTACTGTGACTAGTTACAAACCAACAAAACTATACAAACGAATCTACCTCGAACTTGATAAATAGAACAGCTTCGTGACGTCACCGTGACGTCATGGCGGTTTTGCGCAAATGCAAATCTTACAATTTAGTAGGCCTACTCTGGCGTCAACATCTTTTGCCTGTCACGTGACTCCACCGCCATAAGATGCCTAAATTCCACCCGCTATCCGATTAACCATACCCATGGGCAAATCGATTTGGCAGGAATCGGTTAGTGTCACGTGTGCGAAACCGCCATGACACCAGAACACGCCTTTATGTTAACGTGAACTATTGTCAATGGGGCGCCACTTCAACAATAACTAGATAACAACAGACTCATCATATGTGTTGATTTCACTCCAGTTTCACTGAGCGTTCATATTCAGTATGCTAACACTAACGTAACTTTCATCTATGCCAATTTAGTGAAATTGTTCTGCCTGCAAAATCGCTGCTATATTTTTTTCATCGCGATTGATCGGGTTAAAAGTTCAACAGGTGCAGATTCAGGTTCCAGGAGTGAAATAGGTGTCAATTTCGCGATCAATCCGAGGGTCCGAGCTGGGGAGGTGTCAATCTGGACCTGAACACAGACACAATTGTCACCATAAAGGTGTTCGCGATGTTTTTCCATTCGTCTGAAACGCCAAGGTGTTGTACAAAATCGTCTGGGTGTGGCAAGTCTGAGTTTTCGCAACAACTACGCTTAACTATTGTTCGATTATACTCAGACAATAGAAATTCTAACATAATCTTCCGCCTATCCGGGCTTTTGCGAAAACTTTCTAATGCCTGGCCACTTGCCTGAGTAGCAAGTGTTGGGAAAAGTGGCCGACGAATGTCTAGTGCGGCGTTTGGAATATCTAAGTGTTAGTGTTGGCATCGATTTTGAACAATTTACGTCCGGTGATCCTGCTCAACTAAGAACACTTAACTGCAACATCTGCCCGTCGTGTGAAGATATCATAGGTATGTGAATATTTAGTTCTTAATAGGCCTTAGATACATTAGGTTAGAGTGTTTTCACGCGTGTGCACAGACAGAAGATGACGTCACTTCTTCTTGAGCAGTGCGCCATCTGTCGCCGATCATGAGCATCAAGTTTAGAGAACATCTGCATCTGTTTTGTCGCTAGTTTTTCCGATTACCGCAAGGGGGCTCTTGGGCCTTCCTTGTGTTGTTTTTTTGAAAACTAATGGTATCACCGTTTACTAGTAGGCCTACATTTTGTTTCCTCGATATACGTAATGGCTGAAATTAGTTTTTTTCCCGCACCGCTCCAACATTCTATGTTATTTCGGTCAACCTACACCATTCTCTCCTGTCTCAAAATGTCCCCGCCGATTGATGTAAGATATTCTTAGAGGTAGTGTGATAATTATACGAGCGATTAGATCGTTTCTGCATTTATGTGTGTTTGTATATAAGTATTCTTTATTTGCTTATGTGAGAGAGGCAGTAGTTACCTCGACACCAGGAGATATTGATACTGGCATCGAGGTTGACCACGCCCTCTCGGAAAGGTCACTGTTAGGATAAATGACAGGGAATGATGTACATAGAAAGTTCATGCACGTATTTTTTCTCGTATTTTTATGGCAGTAGGTCACGTGGTCAGTTATTCAGCCACGACGAAGCTAAGATATGCCAAAGATTGTAAAAATGGTTAGAAGTTTACTGTGTTTAATATTATAATCACAGAATTTGTATAATATTAGTTTCTAAATGTCCCACGAGGACTGATAGGAGCGGGGAGATCGATAGACGGCGCCATATTGTGTGACGTAATCATGGCGGCAGCGTTAAGTGCACAACTGGCCGCCAGGGGGTCGTCGTATCTGAACTGAACCAGATATATTGCCGGATGCCGGCTGTACTAAACGAGGAATGTTTTATCAAGTGTTTTGTTGTTAGTTCCGCTTTAGAAATATCAGTGTACCAAACTAACGTCACATATGACGTCACTAGTAGGTTTGTGAACCAGAAAATGGTGGCGCTACCGATCCCCCCGGCTGTTTGGATGTGGAGCCGGAAAGGACCTTTGTAGTTTATCTCATTATTGCTTCGTGCAAGTAAAAGTGTACAAAATAGTTTATTCGTTGTATGACCTTTAAGTCTACTGTGTATTTGTGTATAGATGTTTCCCACGTGACGTCACAGCTCAAAATGTCCGCCATATTGGCCGTCAAATGACGCAACGTCACAGCATCAACACAGCGTTTTTGACGTGGTTTGTACGTTGTCGGTATTCATCGGACCTCTTCTACACTGTTCTGGACAGCAAGCCGTATGGACGTTTCGCCTTGTTTTCAACACGGTTTTCACACCAGACCAACTACTTATGCTCAGAAACTGTGAGAGGTAAAGATTTGTTGAGTTGTATGCTCCCAGTGGTCTGTACGGGCCGCTAAACTTTTGAACCGAGAACAAGATGGCAGCCTCCATGGCTTCATTTTGACGGCCAGTATGGCGGCCGTGTGACGTCAGTGGGAAACCTCTATAGGCCCGAGGCTGCAGTTGTTAATAAAGATGAATTTGGAGTAAGACTTCGCCTTTGTTCTTTCTTATTTCAAATGGTGTTGACAGGAATCTTCGAATCACGATTTAGATATATGGACATGTGAATTCCACAAGGCCTCGATGGGGAGTAGGGTGTGTCTGATTATACAAAATGTAATTTACTGATATCGAAAGTTATTTGAAGCATCTTAGTCACGCCCCCTGTTGGTCACGAGGAGTGGCACCTCCAGCATCAGGTCATGGTGATTTTCGTGTTGTTACCCCGGTGTGGCGTGTTGTACGGCAGTTTGTTAAGAAGGATGAGGAAATTTACTTGCGGGTATTCCTCTTTAATAGTGGTACTGTTACCGGCAGGTGCTGCCACCTTAACCTAGTAAGGGAAACTAGAGGGATTAGATGTTTGCAGGGCAATCTGGGGAGGATCTCTCACACTAACGGTGATGAGTAAGAAAGTTGTATTTTCCCAACAACAATGTTCGTCAATTTCGGACAAAATAGTGANTCTCGGTCCTCCATGTTATGCTAAAAGACGCACTGGCAGCAGGGACATTTGTCATACCAACCATCTCCAGAAATACTTTACGTCATGGAAATAAATTTGAATTTCGTATTTCGAATTTGAACTTCGTGTTTCGTCAGATTTGCGAAACCTTGCTAATAAACAAAATAAGGAATCATCCATCGTTCAATATACGTTTATCGGCATCGAAAAAGGATATACTTCGTAACACATATATTTGTGACAACAATATTCAAAAAGCTATTCAAAAGACTTGAGAACCATGTTTTTATGTGCCTTCCTGCTCCCGCCTGCGCCGCGGCAGGTGAATTCACTCGCTCGTGAACTTTTCAACTTCTCCGCTCCCCTGGATTGTTGTCCTCGTTACCTTGGCGACATGACACTTGCACCATTCCTTTCATTCAGATGGACACGCAAGAAAACTATAAATGCAGGTGCGCTCTTCTGGAGGATCACTTGCCTGGACGAGACGAGAGTTGGCGGATATCGCGAGACAACAGACAACGACGCTGAAGGAGAAAGAAAGACCCGCTAAGAAGCACCATCGATATATCATACTACAGGCTGAAAAAATTGAAATTGTTTATCATTCAAGAAGGTTTTCAGGACGGTAGAGGAAAACCAATTGACGGACTTCCGCTGACCTAAATTTTGTGACACCACATCCACGGACAGAATGCCTCTCTTTGCGTCCAAGACAAGCAGTCACGTGGACTTTTCTGACGCCATTTTCCGAGAATATCAAGCACACGATTCCGAGCCCCCCGTCGAATCGCGAGTGAAAGGCGAAAATAGGGATCGAAGACGACATGTAGCGACTTTGCAGCAAGATGTGGGGCGACAGAGATGCAAGATTCGCCAGACCTTAGAAATGTTTGGCCCAGACCCGGAGATTCCCAGATTCGCCAGACCGATCAACATGGTGCACGGTCAACACGGCCAGGGGGAGGACATGGCGCTCTCGGACATACATGTACGAATCGACGGGTCGGGTCGAAATGGTGGAACGGAACATACGCGAAACGATGTCACTACGGCTGGTCGTCCCGCGTGCGGTAAGCCGGGATTGGCCTTCCCCAGCAAAGCCCAGCAGGGGAAAATGGATTGCCCTTCGTTGAAAAAACGGAATTCGCACGTGCGAATCTGCGAAGAACCGACCTCACGACAAAGGAGTCAAATCGACGAAGCCAGCCGCAGCACAAATCGTCAAAATAGAGGGTCCATAGAAACGCAACACCAGAAATCTGTTGACATTGACCTGACTCTTCATTTTAGGTATGCCAAAGTGAAAACGAAAGCTCATTTAAAAGTTCCAGTTGAACGAAAGTCAAGCAATTATCAAGGAGTCTCGTGGTCACCTCAGAGCAAAGACAATTCGGGTTCGTACAATATGTCTGATGCGCAGAAAGTGTCTTCGGCGCCTGATTTGAACAGTGTTTTTGATTCCTCCTCAAAGAAAACTGGTCCGACCGATCGTCTTCAGAGGCCAATCTTGCCACCAATACCGACAGCAACGCCGCTAGACGACAGGAACAAGAATCCTCTGCCACCGATCAGGACAGCGACGAAATCAGTTTGTCCCGATGACGATATAAGGAATCCTTGTGCAAGAAACCGCCTTCCGTCGATTTCAGCCACAAACCAGCTCACTCCCAAAATTATCGTTTCGCTTTTTCATTCAAACTGCATTATCGATTAGGTTTTAGAGTCTCTGCTGTTTTTAAAGAGTTTGACTGTAAGAGTGGTGCAGTTGAAACATGGATGTCTGTCACCTCTGAGGTCCCGGGTCCGATCCCTGGTCGAACCTGGTAGGCTATTAACGTGACAGAGTCAAAAATTAAAGTAAAATTCACCCTAACTTCAACATGGGCAAAGTGCCAAGATTGGAAATGTGCACAAGTCAGTGGTAAATAATCCATGTCGCAGTTACCTAATGATGTTAGGGTCACTTGAACAGCTATTAGCCGTGGTTACACTACATAAAATCCCCCCGGTTTTTTTGTGGTCACACCTATGAATTGCCGGGCTTCCAGAAACCCGTGTCTGAAAAACACGGCAAGCTCGCCGTAGTGCTTTTCGAAATCCCCGTGTTTTCGTTAGTTCTTAGCACGGCTACAGATGGCGCAGCCATTAAGTTACCTCGTTTTCGCGCCTCCAACAATGTGTGCCAATACTGAAATGACCGAAGAGTCAGTGCATGCAGCGCAACTGTCGCCGGGCTACTTAACTAGTGGTGTGATGACCTCTCGCCGGGCATTTCGTACACACGGGTCTGGAAAAACACGGGTATTTTCTGCAGGTGTAACCGTAGCTGATAGCTAAGGTTGTGCTCAGTCAACTAGTAAATATTGTGTTTTGTGGTTTGTGGTTTAATCATTGTGTTCACTTTATGGTGTCTGTTGCACAGGCCTGGCACTTTGCCCATGTTGAAGTTAGGGTAAATTATACTTTACATGGATATATCACCAATGATAGGTTTGCTATGCTGGTCGCTTGACTCGAATCCAGGTACTGTATATACATGTATCAGAACTATCTTTTCACTTGCTGTCATTACCATAAGGTGTCACTACCGTCTTGTGTTTCTAAATATTGAGTATTTTCTATGGCTTTGTCTACATGGAATCAGTCATCATCCACCAAGTATTTCTGTGAACGTCTTCCTCGTTGTACCACATTGTACTGGTTCCTGGGAGTCAATAAATTTAAGTCTAAGCCTAATTCTACAAGCCTTGAGTCTAAATCTTTGACCACCATAAGGTGATCGTCGCTGGTTCTGTGCCGATTTGGTTATGTTCATTCAAGCCATCGTAGCGTCATACTTCACCTCCCCTCCCCAAAGGCGACTCATCCGCCGCATGACACGCTAGATTACAAGATCTTGATCCGTCGTCTTAAGGCCCCGATTACATAGAAGTATACGGTATACGAAAACGCCGGTTAACAAAGGCCTCACAAAGGATTCGCGACCGTGAAGCCATTGTTAACCGGCATTTTCGTATACCGTATACTTCTATGTAAAGGAAGCCAAAGGCCCCTATGACATAGAAGTATACGGTATACGAAAACGCCGGTTAAAGGAACATTGCCATAGCGTTTAAACGTGACCTAAGTACATTCTGCATGGTTCATTTGTAGTGATAATACAAAGTACAAGACAATTCCCCAATACACCACTGAAAAATTTGACTTTCAATAAGGTTGTTTTCCTCGAGTGGGGGCAGCCATTCTCCTGGCAGCAGACGCTTTTTTCCAGGCCTCGCAATAAATCTCGCGACATTATGACGTAGCACCGGCTCACCGCCGCGTCATGACACCATAGTCACGTCACGTCGTTAGAGCAGTGGACGTGGTGGAGCGAGGTAGAAATGGCGACAAATATCGCTTGTGCAGTAACCATTTCAGTGACGAAGGCTACGTGAGGAACCTGCAGGCAGAACAAATTGGAGACACAGTAAAAAAAGCTGAAATCGGATGCCATTTATACCATTTTTTTGCACAAATCTGAGGTTAAAGGCCGATGAGTGACGTCGTGGCGTCACCGTGGCGTAAACAAGTGAGCCGGAGCTACGTCATATCGCATTACGCAATGGCTGCCTCCATCGGCGCTAAACCTGAGGTACAAATAGCCAACATTAATGTTAGCTAAAGTAAGAAAGGTGGTTCAACTGCAAAATTTGTTATAATGAAGTTTATTGAAAGGATCGGGCTACATTAATTCGCTANTTCTGATCCACATCAACTCAAGTACGGGGTACCCCAGGGTTCAGTACTGGGACCAAAGCTGTATTATCATGTGTCCGCACCAAAGCTGTGGAATGCCTTGCCAGAGTGAATAAGAATGCTGCCAACGCTAGCCTCTTTTAAGAAGGCTCTTAAAACTCATCTTTTTAGAAATGCTTACTTTTTAATCTAGTCAGTTGTCTTAGTCAATGTCTTACTTATGTTTTATGTAATCATTTTCCTGCCTTTTACTTTGTACGGTGCCTTTGAGCACAACTGTGATAAGGGCAGTCTTAAGGCCCATTTAGACGATCATACTTTTGTTCAAATTTTCATCATACATTTGTATGATGATGTTCGGGGTTGTTCAAGGAACCTGTTTACACCATAGGACTTTTGTCCAAGGTTGTTCATGAATGTTTCGGAAAATTTGGAGCGAGATCACTTTTTCATCATGGACTCCCACAGAAGGCTGCTCTCTGTTGGAGTTGCAACCTACATTATCACATTAATTTTCAGCGTACGGTGAGCAGGAGATTGAGAGCACCACATGCGTGGGCTAAGCAATGGATCCAGAGGAGAGGGATTTTGGGGGCATATCATTCACTTCTGAAGGAACAGAGGGCTGAAGACCAGTCATCCTACAAAAACTTTCGAAGGATGGATGTAGCATCCTTTGAGAAACTGCTAATAAAGGCCGTGACCCGAAATATCATGTGACCCCAAACTGTAATCTGATTGGTTCGAGCTTGAACAACCTTGAACATTTGTCCAAATTAATGTGCATGCTCGAACATCGTCCAACATGTTCGCGCTTGTTCGCACTTGTTCGCAGATGTTTAAATCCCCATTTACACGGTCATACATTTGTCCACGAACATCATCATACAAATGTATGATGAAAATTTGAACAAATGTATGATCGTCTAAATGGGCCTT
>NMRB01004294.1:14647-40737 GCA_002633025.1 Notospermus geniculatus
AGCTGTGTTCACATTGAGAGCGACTTCACACCGTTTTCCCCAAAACGGTTCCCGGAAAACGGTTTCATAATATGCGTCCGTTCTCACTAGCAAAATGAAAGCGTTTTCATACCGCTTTGGGCCGTTCAGACACAACCGATGTCAATGCGTTATAAACTACGCCACCTGTGCGTGACTGTAAACACTGCAATATCGGGGCATACTGCGCATGTGCGTGGCTGTATCGATATGGTTATTGCGCTTTAAGGCGTTCAGACACAAGTTGCGGCTCAACCGTCACAGCGAAAGCGATATGAAAGCGGTGTGAGACCACTTCGCGAAGTGGTTTCGCTAGAGCGGTTTGAAACCGTTATAAGGCAAATGTAGTCTGAACGGCTAATACGCTTTAAGGCGTTATGTCGCTTTCAAGTCGGTTTCAAACCGGTTTAAGACCGTAGTGTGAACGCAGCTTTAGAAGCTTTGTTTTGTCTCGAAATTCGGCATGAAGATAGAGGATACCATATCCTGATGCAACGGGTGGTTGATTTTGCGAAGAGAACTTTGTCGTGGCCGCAATTTTATCTTTTTTAGCAGTGTTGTTTGATTGCTTTCTAAATTCTCCTTACTGCATCCCGTTGGGTGCACCTATTCCACCAGGGCCGGGCATTCCATCCTCGGTTGAATCACAATCGCCGGTTGCCACGGGTACTTGCTAGTTCGTTATTATTGTTATAATTATTATTATTTCCAGAACCATGGCAACCCGCCTACGTTCCAGAACCATGATAACCCACGTAAGTTCCAGAACCCTCTGACAACCCATGTACGTTTCAGAACCGTGACAACCATCCAAACAAAATATTCGCAGGTTCATCTTGGAGACCCCCCTCTAAGAGAACCCCCTCTAAGATTTCATTAACGGGTTTGATGCTGCACATTCTTCGTCGTTCTGGAATCGCCCACTCGATCTTGTCATGAATTTACACCAACGAGTAGAAAACACTTGCCCTTTTTTTTGATATCCTTATACTCGGGAAAAAATCCTCCACAAAGATTGGTTTTAGGGTGATTTTAGGGCGGGAGGGAGATAGGCCCAGAGGTGCGGTATCTATTTCCGCCACGGTGGTTGCGGTACCTGTTACGAATGTCGACCGAAGAAGGCCATTTTTTCCAAATGGCAGCAAGGAAAAAGCAATAGTGTCGCTGATGGGTTCAATCAAAAATAGCCATACAATCACGAGAGCGCCCGTAGCCGTCGATTCACATTTTGGTTCAAACACTCGTTGAAAAAGTCACGTGAAAGTGGCATGCTTCCATGTGAAATAATCTGATTGATGAACGACTCTGACCACAACACTTGTTTTTCGTCATCTAACTTTTGCTAAGAACCTTTCTCGCATTTTTGTTCAAACAAAAATGTGAATCGACGGCTACGGTAGCTCTCGTGATTGTATGGCTTTAAAGAGATGATATCTTATCTACATGTATCTTTAGTTCAATTTGTGTATCATTGACAGCTCATTATAGGTGAATAGATTAACCATGGCTTAGTTACCACAAACAACCACTGCAGCTCATCGGCCATACGGAACAACCCAGAGTAAACGGAACCAGAATTCGAGAATTAGGCTTTGGCAATGTTAGGCCTTTATTGGTAACATTTTTGTGAATCTTATATGTTGAATTAAATGTAGCCTAAATCAATTTCGCCTGACGTTTGGCGGACGTGAAATGATGTGTAACAACTATGTGCATCGGGTTTTTCAACGGCTACGATGAAAAACCCGATGCAAACCAACCGACAGGGACGGGGCGACGAAGTTTTGACGAACAATAGTTGACGAAGTTGACGTCAGGCCTAGATGACGTCACTGGGTTTGTGGCGCGCCGCCCTGCCTTGATGACGCCACGCTGGAGAACTGCACTGGAGCGCAACCATGGCAACGGGAGATTTTAGGACTCTTGATTATGACGTCATAATCATTCATAACGTTACTATGGTGTGCTTAGCGACATCAGGGCGAATACATCTACTTGAGACGGCGGTCAACTATGACGTCATCACCTCAGGTACAATTTCATTAAATCCTCCTTAATTAATTACCTATAAGTTCATTTTCCAAAAAAATTCTAATTGTGGGCCATTAATTCAACCATATATTCATTCCACCAGTTGAAAGTGCTAAAAATTACACCGTATGCGAGATATTGGAAACTGAAGTTAGACACCGCTGCCAGAACTATATAACGAAACGGTGACGGTGTTCCACATCTGCTGTCTGCGTGCTGCGCATTGGCGCCGCTACGCGGCGTTCCGGGAACATTGCGTCAAGTCCCCAGGTGAACTAAACACCCATAGACAAACATACTTATGCATTATTAATCACTTTATTCATTGACCCCTTATTACATGGGCGAGGTTGCACAGCGTAATCCCTCAATACAACTCAAGTGACCAATCGACGAAGGGTTTTTTCAGCCCTTTGTTATGGGACCTTTCCAGTCGATAAAACCGTTACCTCCTGACCAGTTGACATTAGTCTGGCCAAGTCACTTCTGGTCACTAGTCAAGATTTTTGAGATCCTTATTTGAGTTTTGACCCTAACGTGAGTTCACTCAGGTGTCCCACGATCGACGGATTCGGTAATCTTTCCGACCAACTCAGCCAATTTAGGCTCAATCCGGTTTTTACCCTTTGGATACTGTCGTCTGCCAAGATGCCGAGAGCTTTCCTTGTCCATCAGAAAAAGAAAAACAGGGTGCATGTTTTGTACCATGAACAGGGCGAAGAAAATGGTGAGTTGAATATTTCCGACTTTTTTGCGATTTCGCGTTATTTCCAACTTTTGTTGCCAAGGAATTGACCTGCATTCCGCTGTATTTGTATTTGTTGACAGTGTTATAAAATATGAAAATATTATCGTTAGTCGCTAAAGAAAAAAAAATCCCAATGTTAAAGCCACACAATATTGAATTTTACGATATTTTCAAAATGTTGGGATAGTGCACATAGAGGTCTCATGGCCTCTTGTAGGTCCCCAAAACGCTTGCCTCATACCTACTTCAGAGAATCAAGGCCTAGTTTTCAG
The DNA here is from genome assembly GCA_002633025.1 of Notospermus geniculatus. Taxonomy (NCBI): domain Eukaryota; kingdom Metazoa; phylum Nemertea; class Pilidiophora; order Heteronemertea; family Lineidae; genus Notospermus; species Notospermus geniculatus. The sequence goes on from NMRB01004294.1 coordinate 17,717, forward strand.
CACACATTAGTAAAAACGACAGGGAGAGCTCCAATGTATTCAGATGGAGCGTAGTACATTTTACACTACACTGACGTCGTGATGTCGTGCACTGACGTCGAGAATCGCGGCGATGATTTTTGCTGTTCAAATTCAATACAGTGGGGCTTTTTTAATATGTGGAAGTTGATGCAAGTTGTCCAAAGTTAACGCCTCCTGTCTGCGCTTTACATTTTAACTATTCAAGTTAAATAAAGGAACATCAAGGGCCCTTCAGCGTACCATATGGTTGATACATTCCCAATTATCCCATTAATGTCATCAGCCCATTTGTATCAATCTGACCACTTGCCCAATGATTAGGTGTGAAAAGCACTTTCCTGCGGAAACAGTCCCGCAGAACGGGCAGAGATTCATTGAAAACGCCTTTGTTGTGCGCCTGCGAGATGTCGTGTGCCTCGGCTTTGTCAACAAAAACAAAGACAAAGGCTTACAATGAGAAATAATTGTTGCATTTGATTGTTTATTAATTTAGACAAATAAACGTAGGCGATAACTTATAAAGAATGGCCGTGATTCGCGAGTACAACTTCCGTTGGGGTCATTGTAAAACTGGGAAATCAATGAAGTGTGACGAAACAACATCTGCTGCGTTTTTTCACTTAAAGCGAATCGATAGCGAAAAAATTTGATTTAGAAATAGAATTTGAAAGGGGACGAATTTTCAGGAAAAATGTAAACAAACTTCTCCAGAATGTCAACAAAGAAATTTTCGTGCATTTTGATTGGCTGAATTTTGTGTTTACAAACACCAGCCAAATGTAAACAAAATCCGCTATCGATTCGATTTAAAGTTAACAAACCATTCCAACATAGAAATGCCGCTGACGTCATCACCATGAAAAGCGTCTCGACTTTCACTCATTCTCACCAAAAACTGTGCAAAAAAACAAACTATTCCAACATAGAAATGCCGCTGACGTCATCACCATGAAAAGCTTCTCGACTTTCACTCATTCTCACCAAAAACTGTGCAAAAAACTTCACATGGGACTTTTGGCCGAATTTGAACGTTATGTTTGTCGCCGAAACTGATCGACGAGTTTTTGCCAAATTCCCACGAATTTTGGTGTCTTGCACGGAACACTGCAGTGGTCGCCCATGTGCATCTGACCACAACAGGCCCACGTGCTGCGTGATAGCTGTGACGTCACGGCACGCGCTCTTGATCGAGGGGTAGGAAACGTAGAGGGAGATATCGGAACACGACGATTTTGGCCTGTTTTCCAAAAAAGTTACCCGTACTCCTTCATTAACTGGCCTTGGAACTGTCACCCAAAAGCATAAAACACAAGTAAAATGCTTGTTATATTTCAGCTGCACACGATGACGTCGACGTCGATGCACCAATCAAAAGAGAGCGCTACAACTACTCTGCCGATTCACCAATCAGCGAAAGGCAAGATGGCGTCGACAGCGAACGAGAATTTAGGCCACAATCAGATCATGAAGATGCTAGATCTCCGTCCAGTTCATGCCCAGAACCGACACCGGAGAAATATGACCTCAAGACGTCGGAAAATTCCGCATTCAACAAAATAGACAGACAATCAGAAACACCGCTAACTGGCATGGAGTATCTCTATTCAAGGGGCTACTTCCCCTATGCGAACCCATTCTTCCCAACATATCCGATCCCGTTTATGGACTACGCCAAGTACGCTCACCCGGCTTTTTATGCAAACAACGATAAAGTCCTTGACCTTTCCAGAGTTCGAGATGACGCATTGGGGTCAAGGGTACAAATGGCGTACGTAGATCCACGAATATCTCTGACGTCATACTACCAGAGCGTTGCCAGAATGTCCGAAGAAGCACACAAGTTGCCTACGTCACCGTTGAATTGTAGTCTCGCTCAGAGCGAGACATTAAAACGAGAAGATGCCATAGACGGCAGAGAACCCGTCTCAGAACCTGGTTCCCCGTCCTCCACGAAGAGTCCCTCGCCTTCAAGGTCGCCAGCAGGGTCACAAGGTTCACTGCGCACTCCACCCAGCGCCCTGAGCGTCTCCTCCCTGATCGCCTCTCCATCGACGCCCTTGACGGCAGGGTCCGTCATGTACCCATTCACGAACCTGAACGTACCACGCTACAGTCCGGGCAGCATCGCAACTGGAGCACCTCCACCGCGCATGGATACAGCTCTCGGTGGACAAGCCTTGGTCGCCGGGGCGATTCAATCTGGTGTTCACCCAGTCATACAGAACTAGTGAGTATTTTTTGACATTCATCTCAACTTCAAGTCGGAGCAAATGAAGCTGGTTGACGGCATGTCTCATGCAGTGAGATCATTTTGAAAGTGATCTGGTCAACCCAGTTTTTTCGATGTTTTCTTAATCCTATCTTTGTTTGGTAGCTTGCAGACGATAACCGCTCATGCCACCCTCAGGAAGGTTTTCACCTCCTTGTCGTACCAAATTTTAGATTTCCGAATGAGTTAATCATGAAATTAAGTGTTTTTTGGCAAATTTCAGCTTGACAAGCGGTCGCCGTCCAAATACTGAGAAACCTCCACCAGTCAAAAAGTACAAGTGTGACGTCTGCGAGAAAGCTTTCTCTCGAAGTAACACATTGGTCACCCACAAGGTAAGACTTGATGCCCCACCTTCAAATTTTCTTCTAATTTGTGATCGGTGACGAAACGTGGTGACAAAACATGCCGTAAGTGGGAGAACCTCCGCCGTTCCCCACAGCTTTATCTTCAGGGTGGTTGGTTCCGGTGTAACGTTTTTCAGTATGGCCCATGTGCCAGTGTGACATAGATTGACGGAAAAAGGAGCGACGTGACAATGAGCGACACACAGAGAAACAGCGAGTCTGTTTCCCAGTGTGTTCCAAACAATGGGAATCACACAGAAAAATAGCTATACTCTGAAAAACATTTCACGGACAGAGAATTCCTGTCGACTGGTCATCCGGGGATGGGTGTTTAGGATGTATTTCAACCGCCATCCACAACGAACCAGGGGCTATGTTCCCAAAGCCGTCGTTAGGTAAACGATGTCGTTAAAACTGGAAAAATGCATAGCGTAATACTAGTGTCCCACTGGCGACTTTTTCAGACGACAAGGGGCGAATCTGAAGTCTGCGACATTCCCTCGACAAGCTGCGATATTTAGCATTAATGTGTTTCGCATAGGATCATGACGCCAGAGAATAACTGCGAACATAGACGACAGTCTACGAAGAGCTACGAATTTTTCATTCGTCCCTTGTCGCAGGCCAAAATTCGCCAGTGGGACGCTAGTATAACGACATCGTTAACCTTACGACGGCTTCGGGAACATGCGTCCAGCAATTCGTACCCAGTGACTTACAGCTGTCGTACACCGTCACTCCATGTGGTGGTATTCAGTCTTTTTTGGCTTATCCTTTGATCCTTCTGAATAAATTCCATGTCAAATTGAGTGGAGTTTCACAACACTTGCACCTTACAAATCACGGTGGGTCTGGTATGTGCCACTCTAACATGACCATAAAGAAGCGTATATTTACACATATCAAACCATGGGACACGCTGGTAAACTTTCATTGAATCCAAACCAGCTCTATCAACGTCTCCTCATGGATTACCCCTGACTGACCTCGTCCAGAGATGCCTATCTGTCATTCTGGTTCTTAGACCCCCTTTAGACCCTTCACGACTGACGTCAAGTGGGTGAATTAGGATAAATCGTTAAACTATAACTATTGAACTCCACTCGAGAGGTAAAGCAGCCCAAACAAACTATTGTTTAAATTACCGTCTGTTATTCTCCTGATAGGCTAAAAATTGCAGAACGACATTCGAAATCCCTAATTCTAATCAGTGAAAAGGGTTTAAACATCACGTAACTAGGGTGAGTTATACTTTGTGAACCTCTGGAGCAGTACCATGAAAACGTCATATAGGCCTACGTGTAGTTTGTAATCGTATTCTAGAGATCGACATGTAATTTTTCACTCTGGAATTTATTTTGACGATTAAACAATGAAAAGAGGTCAAAGAAAATCATGATTCTCGAGAAGTACCGTACAAAACTGATAATGAACGTGTCATGTCGCGATTTGCGTTGGTCCACTTGTTGTCGGGAGGTGGAAATTGTCACGCCACGAAATACGACAGGTGCAAGACACAGAAATGCAAGTAGGCGTTCCTCCCGGCGTTCCTTCACCAGCCACATGTAGTGATATTTTCGAAGTATGCACCTCCTTCCCAAATCTTGTCAACTTCTCCAACAAAAACCTCATCAAAGATGCCGATTTCAAAAGGTGTACGCTTACTTAAAGGACCACAGTATTGCTTCCCAATCCTGCGTTACACCTACCCGCGTTAAGGGGGAGACCTCTATTAACGACTTGGTAAACTACCGCATGCAACTAGTCTCGCGCAGCCAGCCGTTTCGTTCCGCAGTACTGCTACACAAACTTGTTCGATCCCCAGCGGCTGGGTGACCGAGACTGTAATCATACATTCTCCTACACTGGGGCGAAAGGCTTAACTACAGTATTGGAGCATGGTGCCGGTGGCGCCGGCTGTCGACAGAAAGATGCAATACAGTGGTCCTTTAATGAAGTTAATTGTCAGGGGTGTAAAAATTCGCACCTTATTCGGGTCGACGTGTCCTTTGGCTTTCTCATTGCTATTAGTCCTATGAACGGCTTTTATTTCTCTCATTTGTTGCGGTATTTGTAAAGACTAGGAAAGGCCCAATTGATTAAATGCGATGAACGCCAAAAAGTAGTTTACTTTTGTCGTGTAATCGGGGTTATTATTGCCGGTGGATTGTTTAGAGTTTACATTTCTGCCTCTGATAATCGAAGTGGGGTTCAAGTGGCCCTTATCGGGATGAACCGAGAGGCGACAATGGCCTGAGACCCTTTCGGCAACTCGAGTGGCCCTTATTTGAAAATCCACAATAGTTTTAGGCATTGCGGTGTCTTATTGACGATCCTGCGCATACCTCTCGGCGCCTTTCCTGTGAATTTCTCCACCGTAATGAGAAATTCGGACGAATTTGTATTCGGCTACTGAAAGCTGAGAACTTGTCAAGGTATTTCCCAATCTGGCTTGCCCACGGGTGGATTAAAATTCCAGAGGGGGTAGCTTGGCCCTTAGGGATAATGACACTGATAAATTCATGAGAATGTCAGGTCTGGTGGATGACCTCTTGGCTCAATGAGAATCGGCTTTTTGAAAGTCACTTCCCATGGATCGTTTAGTGCAGATTATTACTTCTAAAAATTTCAATGTTTAATGTGCACTTTGCAACCTCTATCTTTATTTGCAATGAGAGCCAACAAACTTCACCCAACTCCCCAGATGCAACCCGTCTTATAATTTTGAAATCATTATTCAGTAAGGGGGGGGGGGGGAGCTAACTCCCAAAATTTAATTCATTGTGTGGTGCGACTTTTCGTCCCGAACGCACCGAATGACCTATGTGGTATTTACTAAAACATGACCGGGCGATGTAAACGGAGCTCCATGGGGAGAATGGGGCAAATCACCAGAAAATCTGAATAAAAAGTCAAAGGTTTCGAAGTTTAATCACTTGAATTTTCACGCGGTTTTAACATAAGGCACAGAAAATACCCGTCTGATCGCGGGGGGGGCTTTGTCAGTGCCTCATTTCAAATCAGAATTTTCATAGTGCAGTTTTCTGTACATAATCTACGAGACGTTTTGGCCAATTTATGCTGGACTGCGGTCACTATAAAGAAAAAGCGTTATCCCATATAAATTTGAAGACTAAGACAATTGATACACTTATGCCCCACTTGAGTACACAGCTAAGTAGGAAAATTCAGTTTTAAAAGTGCTTGAAAATTATTAAGCGCGTAAGGCAGCGCCTGTCTGCCGGTGGGGTTTGCAAGAAGAATAGAAGTTGTACACAGAAAATTCCTGACCCCGCGTATCACTCATCTAATCTAATCCAACCATTAATTCATTTTATTCAATCAGTTGCACAAATCAGATTTTCTTATCCGTTCGGCGCCGGATAAATGCCGGATTCAAAATGAATACGATGTCTGTATCCAAAATTTGTTTCGGTCTATAGTCCTGCCATCCATTCTCAGCAACCACACAAACAAAAATTATTGTAATTTTGGACATCATCTATACCATAATTTGTTCAGTTCTCACTGAAATTGACTTTTTTAACTGCAAATAAGTTAGATTAGAATGAATTTCAGTGATCACCAATCATCCTCGTCCCTCAGCCAGGTGACTGGACCTTGGATCGAGGTCGGCATGGTAAAAATCAGCGGAAAGGATCGGCGAGGATAATCCGCGAATTACTGCAGATATCTTTGAGAAATAACCCATATTAGGAATGCGCGAAGGGAAAGGGCCTAGGGAAATGTCCTAACTCAGGTCCTTATTTTCCGGGCGGATGGTCAGCCATCAAGTGCAAGTATTTGGAGGTGTTTAGTGAACACATTAAGCGGATCAAGTTTAAATAAAACTTTATTTTACTCGGTCTAATTGATGTGTGGTTCTTGCGGTGGGAGAGAAATTGGACAGGAATGTTCTGGTTAATTCCAACAGAGCAAAGTTTTTTGTACGAACACGATTTTCTGCTCCGTTTTCTCGGCCGTGTACCATGGTTAGCCTATGATATCGTCACTTGAAATTGAGCTATCTTGTCTCCGTCAAACCGAGGACGTCATGTCCCCTTTTGCCAACTGGATACCAAAATAATGGGGTCAGCAGACAGCTCGGTGGTCAAATCGGTTTCAAGGTGTTTCTTGGGTTGGCCGAACCAGCAACAGTTCCAAACGAAGGCTGCTTTTCCACGAGACGTTTGCGGACGCGGAATAGGAGGCGGGCGCGGGTGCGAGTGGAACAGCCAACGTATTTCCCATTAGCTGTTTCACCCGCACCCGCTCCCGCCACCGAAACCGCGTCCGCAAACGTCTCGTGGAAAAGCAGCCGAAGACCAAAATTGCTGGTCATTGTCCGTGGAGACTTCTCTTGATGATACACCTGCCTTTTTGGATCCGGTCACCGGTTGCAAAGCAATTAGTCGCGGAAAACTCGCCAGCAATTAACTCATTTGTTGCTCAAATGTTTAATTATGACCACTCAAATTGAGCTATTCAAAACGATTGTGCAATTACAGCGCAACTCCCGTGATGCACAATTTATATTCCTGTCCAATCATCAGCATTACATCACGTCACTGCGTGCCTATTCTGCGAACCTCGCTGTGAGTTCCGTTGCATACACCGAGGAATTAAGGTTGCTTCCCAACGATTACATGGCCGCCGTTGGTGAATACACGACGCCAAACCCCTTGGGCTAAAATGACGCAATTCCAACCGCGGACCTGTTCAGTTGATTTGCATAATTCATTGGCTGCTGCGGTACTGTCTTTATCCTCTGCCAATCTATATAATAATGCTGGAAGTCAGCTCAATAAAGTCACACTTTGAAGCTTTGTTTTGCCTCGAAATTCAGCATGGTAATAGAGGATGTCATATCCTGATGCAACGGGTGCTTTAATTTGCGAAGAGGACTTTGTTCTGGTAGCAATTTTACTTTTTTTAACGGTGTTGTTCGATTGCTTTCTAAATTCTCCCTATCGCACAACGTGTTGCACCATTCAACCTCGGTCAAACTCAGAATTGCCGATTTCCACGGGTTCTTGAACTGTGATGAATTGTAACCGATTTATCTGACTCCAATGAAAGTGAACTCAATCGACTTGGTAATTGACGGGTCGAGGGGTGATTGGGTGCAGTTGAAAATCTTCCAGATAAATCGGTTGCATCACAGTTCAGCAAGCGGTATTAGGTCGTGCAAAGGATAATATGTCACGTTAGTCATGTCAACATCGAAGGGGTTGCACAACCTACCCCACTTAAACGCTCTTCATCCCTCCCAAACTTGTTCATCAATTCCCCACTGATTGGTCAACTAAATAAATAATTGATTGGCTGTGGCCTTTATGACGTAATCGTGACGTAATCCATTATAGTGCAGACTAGATTAGCATTAGCCATATGCTGTTTTTACTTGTTCTACTGCGTATCAGAGCGTGCCTTAGAATAATATTATCCCACCTTTGGCTAGAATGGTTTAATTTCGATTCCCTTGCCTATGTCTATCAAAGGTGGACTTGCATCAACATCTGGGCCTAGTTGTGTAATATGGCGTTCTGAGCTTCTTCCATGAGGTCACGGGGTACATCGCCCAATTCAAGTCATTTTGCTGGTGTTTTTTCCAACCGTCTGCTGTTTTCTCAACTGAAGAAACATGGCGTCGCCGACGCCATGTTCGGGAGAAACCGTGGTGGTGGTGAGGAGTGCTCGAGCCAAGCCGATGAGAGATCGACACCTGATTAACATGTTAGTATTGAGATAAAGGTTCAGGCACCACCATTGAAATAATGTTTTCTTTTGGAAAATGCAGGAGTCATGAGTGATGTACAAACAAAGTCATTTGTACAAAGTCCACAATAGAGCCGTTGGCTGCAAACTTTCGCCACTTGGAGGCGCTGTGAGTGGTTAGGCGTCATTGCTGTGGAACGTCTTGACGATTTTCACAATTTTCGTTCACACTTTCCAACAAAATTATCACGACGACGAATGGATTTGCCTCCTGTGTCGATGGGTGAGACGCCCGGGGTATGAACTCTTGAGCTGATAATCTGCTAATAAGAAGTCTGGCAGTTCAATCACAGATTCTTTGCCGTCATGTCACGTTGTGAAGCAGTAAAGACCCCCTATTCCTTTGTAGTCAATAATTTCATGATATTTAGAAAATGCTTGGTGTGTTTTCATGGGCGAAATATCAAGGACTCTAAAGTTTTAGAGAGAAAATGCGAAAAAACACTCATAAAAGCGTTGGTCTAACGCCCGCATTGAAACCTGTATGTCAAAAACGATTCATCAGTTTGGATCAAAGTGCGATAAATTTCATGATTTTCTAAAGGTGGTGGGTGTCCGACTACATGTATTGAAAATCGTGCAAAAACACAAAACCACAAAACCTGTCCTGTTGAATTTTATCCTTGATTTGGCATGGCAAAATCCCAACGTACAGAATCCCCCCCCCCCAAAACAATTCAAAGTTAAATTCACCATGATTAAACCGTGGTATTATCCCCTAAAATCCCCTCTTTTATTTTGTCCAATGGGCTAACATGTTGATCTGAAATGCGGGATAATGCGCATCGCAGTTAATCACTTCTCGTGATATGATTGGTCACGACGCGTGAAATAGCTATTCTTCATTGAACGATTTCACTTTCGGTAAACCGAGAAAAAAAGGCACACGGAGTGCATTTTACTACATGTGATGTAAAGGTGGATGTACGAGCTTGGGTTGAAACAGAACAGGCCAAATTTGTATCCATGCCTAATGAAATCCAAATAAATTTCATGCATGCTTTGACGTAGAATCATGAACAATATATTAGGTGAATGATTAGGTCATTAAAACCTGGATATTTGTTGAAAATCTCTGGAGGGACAGCCCTGCGGGTGAACAAACACAAAACAAGACCTGTTGGCGAATAGTTCAGCGTTTACATCCCGCATCTATGGCTAAACTTTGAGTTAAAATCCGAGAATGCGTCATGAAGGGCTGTGTTCTAAATATTTCAGGCGTATTTGCTTATCCTTTGGCAGTTCTTCTTCCTTTATAGCACTAACTGCTCACACATTCCAAAGTTAATGCATTCACCAGAGTTCACTGTGAGTAAGCAGGGGTTTTGTGTACATTTGTGTGCAGAAGTGTACGTAAGAGTCTGGACAAGGTCACTGAAGACGAACAGACGACTGGACATTAGACATGTCATCCAGTACAGTCAGACAATTCAATACTTCCCACTGCACCCAGTGAACTGACGGGAATGATTTAATTCTATTGATAAAAAAAGAAAAGTACAGTCCCGCAATCAAATTGGTTCCGAATCTCACCGCTAGGGCTTATACTTTGCGGTGAGATTGGACACCAATCTATCCCGCGCAGGACATATTCCATGTAGTTACGTATGTTTTCTTATTCATACTTAAACATATTTCAACTTTCAGAAACGAGACGACAGTTGTGCAAGTCTTTCAGGCGACACCCACAATGCATCTGATTTCCGGAAATACAATGTTCTATCCAATTCTCTTCTTAAAAACCGCCATCTTTTTTATCTTTTCAGCGAATCCATACAGGCGCCAAGCCATTCAAATGCGAGGTCTGCGGACGGGCGTTCCGCCAGCCTGGGAACTTAACCAGGCACCGCCTCACTCACACGACCGTCAAACCCTACGTCTGTACCACGTGCAACAAAGCCTTCAACCGTGCATCCAATCTCCACACACACATGCGCACGCACACAAACTACAAACCATTCGTCTGCCCGTATTGCGGAAAGGGCTTTCACCAAAAGATCGACATGAAGATTCACTCCTATACCCACACAGTTTAGTGCGCATGCGTGCGAGTAAATGGACAAGATCCAGAGAAAATTGACAACACCTTGCTGTCTGCCTTGTGCTATGAACATTGCATTTGGGATTCAACGGAACGGATAAAGAAGAGGGAAATTTATCAACCTAGTTTGCTGGATTCGAATTAATTTTTGGCGGATTAATCGAATTACCTCTGGCCGTTGGTGCTATGGAACTACTTCTGGTGTATCAGTGCGCCTATCAACAGTTGACGTTACAAACTGGGGAACTTTTCGTCAGGACCGCCATGATAATACCAGCGATGCATTTACACCCTGCGATTCGTATTATCTGCGGGAGATCTCTGTAATAAAATACTCGTAATTTATGCCACAATTGATGCCTTGATGTAACTAGTCATGTTGTAAATAATAATCATTATATTTAAGAATTCTTTGAAATTCCAACCTCGGAACCAGGCTCCGAGATCTCCGAGAGTATCGCGGCTGTTATGTGACGAGGTTGTTCAAACGTCCTCTATGGGCATCGAAGTGAATTATGTGTTTTGTTACATTCAAATTTTCGATGTAAAAGTTCAATATCCATGTTGTAAATACTGAGTAAATCATTATTATTGAATATAATGAATAGTCTTTCCTTCTTCGTTTACATGGTGTTAGAATGGAGTGAATTCACATCACGTGGCGTGAAATGATGGAACATGAGGGAAGGTTCAGGTTTTCAGCACTGAATACGACACATTTTGTCATATTAGCACGGCGGTCGTGTAAACCTGTAAATCTGTTGCTAATTGCAACATTCAAAAATCACTGCGCCACCTAAGGTGATGTCCATGATGACGTCATTGTGGAATCTTGGATCAAATCTTGCCATCTGGCGGTGTAATATACAATTACTTGGTGTTGCCGGAAGAAAACGTCTCCAGAACGACAGGGAAATATTGACAGTCAGGGAAACAGAATGTGGTTTCCTGTTTAGCTGTTGTCAAGGTTACAAATTTGTAACCTCGACAACAGCTAAATAGATGTATCAAACATTGCCCACACATCTGCGGATGACGTCATTGTTAGTGGACGTCATTGTTAGTGGTTGGAGAGCCGTCTACCGGGTGGATATAAAACTACAACATCTCTCTGTGAGAATGAAGTATCTTTTCCTTCTCTGCGCTCTGTTTGCGGAGGATTTGCGCGAGACTGAGTCGTTTGCCGGCTGCTTGGCTGCTTGGTGGTCGTACATATCTGATAGTCTCGCCCTCTCTGGACGGGAAGGTGTAGCATCCGATCGGGATCTTAAGAATCGTGATGCTGAAGAGACGTAGCTCGTATCGGAGGCAGGCGCCAACAGCCGGTGACCACGTGACATTGTAGAATATTGTACACCAGGTGGCGACGTATGGGAGTCCGGCGCACAGCGGTGGCGGGTTACGGACTGGAAAAGAAAGAAAACAGGCAAACAAACGTTCTGTTTCTACATTTCAGGAGAATGACACCGAGAAAAGACAAAATACATTATTCTCAGATGCGCAGAAAGAGATTTTGTGAGATGTTCAGCGCCATCTTTTGGAGAAAAGTCGATCTCCAGCGGCGTTTGTATTGCAAGGAAAGTTCGTCAAAATGAAAAGAAGTGACGGACAGCGCCATCTACAGAAGTGACGGACAGCGCCATCTATAGAAGCTGGCATGTCTGGCATGTCTGGTAAGGCTTTCATCAATATAAATATAACCATGTAGGCCTATTATTATTATTATTATTATTATCAGTCTAAGTCTGATACTTACATGTATCTTTTGCGTTGAACAAAGGATAAGTGTCATACTTAGACTTAAGTAGTTTTATGAATACGGGGCCAGAGTCGCGTATCTGCCGCCGGGCTTATTGCTGTTTTGCCAGGATCACCTCGTCTTTTTGCGTGTTCTTCCAAAAAATTCTCATTGGCACTTCTCGATAATCGCACCACTGCTGACCGGTAAGCAGAAATAGAAACCTATTTTCAAACTTGTTCAATTATCAGACTTACGCGAAACAGTTTCATTTAGTAACGTCTTGTTGTTGTACGTCATGACTACGTTCATGCCTTTGGTTTTCGGGATGTAGGTGAAATTAACGCATGCTGCAGAGAAAAAAAGATAGAAGGTGATTGGTCAGTTATTCTAGGACGAAATAGTTCGTCATTGTTGCATGGATAGGCCTCGTGCAAGGCTGTGATGAATGAAAAAAACGTCAAATTTCACCATGTCCAAATTGACTGTCTGGTCCAGTCAATATATGAAAAACGCACCCTCAAAGCCCACAATATAAAATGGTTTGTCACTTGATTCTGTTAGCATTAGGTGTACTTTCTGACATACCGTACTAAAAGTCTATCGAAATCTGGTCGCAAATTGTCCAGCCATTCTATCAATTAGTGCTATTTACCCACTACTCACATGAACTATGCTGTTGAACAAAAGTAACGAAAAATTTCTAAAACAGAGAAGGCAGGTGTACAGAAAGACTGACGTGGTATTTAGAAATGTTCAGGTTTATTGCAAATGTTAACGATCTATGATGAAAAACAAAAAATAACAGGGGGAGTCAAGTCCACAAATGGAAAAAGCTTATCACAGCGAAGTTCGTCAAGGGTTTGTGTGAGCGTAGTCGCAGGTCGGAGCGATGTCACAACCCTTGGTAGTCAAGATGCATGATCCTGTATCCGATATCAAAACTGAAATCAAATTGATTAAAAGATTAAAAAATGGTGGAGGGGACGTTTTAAGCATGAACCCTAAACATGCAACCCGTTTCTCTTGTTAGTGGTGAACCACTAGTGGAACGGGCATTAACCTTCCACGTTGTGTTAGATTTCAATCCCACTCTTATGTCCACTGTAAGACATAACGTTCTTGGTTTGTATTGTGACAAATGAACAATTATTTTTGCATCTTCATCTTCATCGACAGAGCATGAATCCACATTTTTCTTCCCAAATTGATGTCTTCTGACGTTGGGCAGAATTACAAAAGCTAAGTTTACACTTGTTGAACATACCCGTGTTTTTCCAGACCCATGTCAAACCGTGTCTACGTAAATCCCGGTGATAGGTCATCACACTACAACATTGTAGTTAAGTAGCCCGACGACAGTTGCGCTGCATGCGGTCATTTGCATACGGAAATTTTACACTCGGCAATTTCCGATTGTCGTCGGCGAGATCAACGCAGATTGAATGAATTCCCATTGTGTTATGCAGATTGGAGTGAGAGGTCAGACTATAATTACATTTCGACCAATGGGAGTATTTGTTATTGTTTACATTTAGCGATTTAAGAGAACAGAGCACGTTTGTTGTATCCATTCACATAACAAACGATTTTGCGTCCCTTTTATGGCGAGTAACTTCTGATGTGAAGTGGAAAGAAGTAGTCATTGAGGTACAATAAGGAATCATAAAAGACACTGCTCTGGTGGATGAGAGACAATGCAACACGTGAAGTCGGGCAGGCCGCGCCGTATGGGATGACACCTAGTGTCACCAATGAGAATTTGGCCTACTTGACTCAAACTGCATGCTGGAAGCCCGGCAATTCATAGGTGTGACCGCAAAAAAACCGCGGATTTTATGTCTAGTGTATGCCCGGGGTGTATGCACGGCTACTACAACCTCGTTCCCAGGGGTCGTTCGCTTTCTGACAATATGGCAGTCACGTCACTAACTTACTCTACACATGAACGAATGTGGTCGAGGATAGATCATGAATTTTCAAACCAATGCCAACCCAGTCCACCAACAAATATTCGATAACAATTTTGTGCCCGAACTACGAGTTGCGTTGGCTAACAACGCCATCCTGAGCACCTTGAAAATCCGTTGAGGAAGAGCAGATATTGTTTCGATGTTTTGTGCGTTTTGGGAGAAGAAAGTTCGGCAAGTTTTTCTTAACACGGCGCTGCTTTACGTGAGAGTCTCCGGTGTGAGTTGGCTCTCAATGGGCAATCCTTGGTGGTTCCTAACGGCTTACGCCGAGACCAATGACGCAAACGACTGCCCATAGTTTTATAGCTTTCTATGGTTGTGTTGCCCATAGACAGGGTTCAAAGTTCATGACCATTTGGTCTAAAATGCGACCTGGATTTTGCTCTGTGCGACCCAAAAAAATTGATGTTCTAATGCATTTTGTAGTGTTTGTGACTTGATTTTTTGGCCTGTTCGACCAAAATCTGTTTTTTCAGAAAATGAACTGAGAGCCAACTCGCCCGAGAAAACTCTCACGTGGATCAGCGCCTATAGACGCAGTCGCCCAGCGACCAGTATTTCGTCGCAGTCAGCGAGCGGTGCGTGAAAAGGTGTAGAATGGGTTGAAGGCCTCTGGTTCACCTGTCGCGTTGATCTTCAGGGCTGGTACATCCAACTTCTGACAGCATCCGCAAGTGTCTTTCACACACTGGCAATGGTTGGTTGGAGCGCGCATCATCTGCCTCTCATCATAACTTCTCTGGGCAACCTCGGATACCTTCTCAAGAAGGCGGTCCACGTGGGAGGCGAGGTTGTGCTCGCCGAGGCCTTCATAGTGTTGGACTTCACCTGACAAAAGAATGTAACGAATGAGCATTATGAAAGGGGATTTGGTTTGGTTTTATCGATGGTCACCAGATGTCCTCTATGTCTTCTTGAGATTTTTATGTTTTGCTTGGCGTGATTGTATCTCGGCGTGAAATCATTCGCCAATTTTATTGGAGGTAACGCCAAGATGAAGGAAACGCCGTTATGTAGTCTTGATCAGCCGAGCTGTGCATATTAGGCCTACAAGAAACGAGAACAACTGAATAGAATCTCGGGAACCCCACTGTTGAGGATTTGCCGATTGCCGGCGGAAACTTTGTTGGAAGTAATTGACACTGACAAGGAAGACGAAGACGTTTTCATGAATCGTCTAGACCTCTCTATCAATCTCGTCCTGGACTATGTAAGCCCTTCTGTTTACCAACTCTAACAAGACTTTGTTTGATATTGATTATTCTTATTCATAGTGTGCTAAATTTCGTCCAGGTCAACAACACAGCTTTGGTGCACTTGTACTTGTATTCTTGGGTCCATGGTGGCATAGGCCTACAGTCATTTTGCTTGCAATGTACGTCAGAGTTAAGCTCCTCAAGCCATCTATTTGGTAGAACAGTCACATCAAAATACCTTTCGGGAGCTGCCTCTAGTGACCCTTTAAAAAAGTCACAGGATCAACTTAGGTCTACCACTCTACGAGAGAGTTTTCTCCCACAAGTTGGCCCTCTATGGGCGGAATCTGAATTCAAGTTGCAGGATCGTAGTCGGGACATTTAGTCTTGGGGCAACCGTCCGTATTACACTAACTGTTTGTTACCCTTCAATCTGAAGTGTCGCCACAATGAATAGCGAACTTTTTTATAGTTCACATCAGAAAATGACAAATAATGAAATAATTTGGTAAAAAATGGTACAATATCACATATACCTACCTTGCAGAAGGTTATTGAAGAATTGATCCGCATGTGCACCCTCCACTGCGCTGGCGACAGCCACAACAGCAAAGAAAACCGCTAGAAAACGACGCATTTTATTGGCTTTTCTGAATATCAAATGTAAACTGCCGAGTTCTCAGCGATTCTTGGCTTTATATGCAATAACGATCCACCTTAGCAAGGACAAAGAACTGTGTGCAAAGTGTACTAATGACTCACGCAATTTGGTGCATAGTCCTTATAAGAAGGTTGACAAGAATCAATGAATTCTAACCTAAATTCGTCGATAGCATCACAGAGGGTAAGCGAGTCATGAATTCTTCAAGTGTTTATTTTATTTATTTATCATATGATGGCCAAAGACCAAAAGTCCAAAGATCAAGTGTGATATTTTGCCGGACAACATATCACTTCCACACCATCAAAAGTCGTGACTTAATTATTTCCGTGAATGACTTGGAATGGATGCCGTGTTCATCATCATGATATAAATTAAAGTAAATAGAGATGACACCTTTTTCATGATGAAAGTCACAGTAAGTGACGAAAGCTTGTATCGGGTCTTCGGACCAAAATACACTCAGTTCATCATGAAAAAGGTGTCATCTCTATTTACTTTAATTAATTATTTCCATTATTTTAACCAGTTAATGTACATGTAATTACATGTAATTGCGCACGACCAAAAATAGATAAGCTTATCTATTTTTGGCACGACTCATTTGCAGTTTTGAGAGCACATTTCTGGCCTCTCACTCTAACCTAAAGTCGCATCATATCAGACGGCTTTCCTCCAAATGAGATTTTTCTCCGAGTTGTCTCTCAACGACAGCTCACATTGCTGGTTCCTTACGACTTGATCCTGAGACCAATGTAATGTCGCGGCTTCAGTTTTCTTGGGCCTTGCGTCCTCCGGAAAAGGCTAAGGCCTGCTTTCCATTAAGGCCAATTCATACTTTCCGTTAGTGCGCTTTGCGCTTGTCCGTTTCCTATGTGCGTGCGTGGTAGAAAAAGTAATTTTATTATTGGTACCACACATAAACATAGGGAACGCACAAGCGCAAAGCGCAAAACGGAGAAGTATGAATCTACCCTTAGAGCGTTTCCGTGCGCAAAAACGCTGCTTTCGAGCGTTTCCGCGCACGGAAACGCGCCAATGGAAAGCAGGCCTAAGGGCGGCTTTCCATTGGAGTGTTTCCGTGCGCGGAAACGATTTTCCGGGAACCTGCACGAGACAACGTGCTTTCAGTTTTCATGACATGACGAGATCAGAAGAGGCAACATGATCGAAAGGATATCAAGCTCGGCCACCTGGTGGCCGTCTCGAAAAGCATTTCGGGCACTTTTGCTGTCCGTTTGTTTGTGTACAACCGCCGCTATATCCGTGACTATCTATTCGTCTAACCTGGGACTCAGCTGTATGGTGGAGTACCCGGCAAATTATTCCCAAGATAAACTATTGAGATTTAAACATTTACTCCAGAAAAGGCCGCGGGATAAACCAAAAGCGGCAGCCTACTATCTCACAATTACCTTCGCTAGGCATTATGGGTAAACCCGGATAATGCCTTAGCCTTCAACTGCTGTGATGCGCCTGCACAAAAGTGCAGTGAATAAATTTAGGCCTTTTTCTGCCAAAATGTAGGCCTTTTTGGAAACAATAATAAAATATCTACCAATAAAGCTCTCAAAAACGACCAAAAAAGGGTATTTTGACGTTGCAGTTGTCAAAACGTACGGAACTACATCGGAAGGATAAAACCAAATTACTCAACAGGTTCTTGGTTTGCTCAACCAATCAGGACACTGCATTGGCAGAATGTAAACAAGACCATGTGGTTATCAGCTGTCACGTGCTTCTGTTGACCAATCAGATAATTAGGTCGACGAACAAACGTTTCGTATACGTGCCCATGAAATTCTTCAATTCCACTTGGCATGTATTGGAACTACGATCGCTCCGCCGAGAAAGTAGGGAACTGATGGCAGTGTCACTAGGTCGAAGACTGGAGGTGGCGCTGTGTGCAGTTTGACTATCTCACGTACGCTAAACGTGGCGTACTCCTAAAGATGGCGCTGCGATCGCTTGACATGTACTTCAACCGAAAACTTAAAATGATGTTATCTGCGGACAAAAAGCTAATGGGGACGATAGCCGACTTTTTTCAATAGGTATCACTAGTAGTTAAATCTATTGAAATGAAACTGACATCCAGGTCCTGATCAATTTCCCACACAAAAGGAGTCCATTGTATTAGGACGGGTTTCGGTGTGCTGCCCTCTGTTGAGCTAGCGTCCCCATAGCCCCATCGGATGGCTGCTATTGGTCCTAACTTTGTGTCTAAGGTCACGACGCTAGTATATAGGCTCTGAAGGGGGTCAGATGGAAGACTAGAAAATCGCTACTGCGGTGGTCAAAACACTAAAATTTTAGCACTTTTTCAAGNCTTGAAAAAGTGCTAAAATTTTAGTGTTTTGACCACCGCAGTAGCGATTTTCTAGTCTTCCATCTGACCCCCTTCAGAGCCTATATACTGACGCTGCTCTTTCTTTGACGCTATTTCCTCTTAGAAAATCCACCCACCCAGAACTCAGTACATGCGATTGTCAAAATCAGAACGATATAATCATGTACCTTTAGAAGTCTATTGTATTCGATACGCCTGGTTTGGCTCTCCAAGAATGCTCATGTCGGGAAAACATGAGATTGTAGAAGTACGTGAGCACTGCCTCGGGTGATGGCATAGATTTGAGTACAATGTTGTTTAGGAAGAGGTGCGGTGTTATGATCATGCGGTATTCATGGGCCGACAGCCCTGTTGAAGATAGGAAGCAGGAAGAGGGGTGAGCGACTTCCTCGGATGGTTGTCGACCGACTGCGAGTTGACGGCAAGTCCTGGACTAATTGTAAGTAAACACAAGCCACCCCTTCGTGAAAAAGCTGATGCCCTCAGTTAAGGGGTCGTAAAGGCGGTGCTCCACGCGGGGAGCTTCCTTGCGCGAGGAGGCCCTCTGTCGGCACTCAATAGAAAACTATGGGTAGTCGTCTGTGTCATTGGTCTCAGTGTGAGTCGTGAGCGACCAATACTGGTGAGCAGAAAATTTACCCATTGAGAGCCAACTCGGACGAGAAAACTCTCACGTGCAGCAGCCATCGAAATCGACCCCTCGTTGTGGGATATCTCTGAGTCCTAATCATCTAGATGGAATACGGTGCTGGATGTCACGTCAATGGTCGTCACGCCAACAGTAATCATGACGATGGACCCCCGTCGAAGGATGGATCGAACATTCGTTATGGTTGATATGTTATATTAATCTTTAAAACTCACGTGTGGTCCCGCATTGAACAGCGAGGCGGTTCAGCCATGCATCTTCTTGCTAATATAGAAATGGTTTTGTGGTAGACGTTAAAGGTGTAGTGACATCATGCAGTCAGACAATTGGTGGCAGTCTGTCTGGGAAAAATGGTGACGTTAGCTATCATGCTGTCCTCCATAGTAACAGGGGACTGCTGTATCTCTGCGTCCTCGTTCGGAACGGTTGCCTGTGAGATTGATAGGTGTCGCCACTGCCGTACACCAGCAACAGCCTGATTCCATTCCCGTCTGTCCAATATGGCGGGAATGACGGAAACGTCTGGCCCAAATAACCAAACATTGGTATGTCAAACATGACGTGGGCCCCATCACTTAGGTACGACGGAGGGTGACAGCGTCCATTCAGAAACCGGTCATTGAATAAGCATCCGTTGGTCATCTCTTGAATCATTAGAATGGTGACACTGTCTCTTTAAATTGTACAAAAAAGTTGATCGTTCAGTAGAGTGATTTTTCATTTTCTGACTGTACTCGACGTGCAGGCGTTACATGGCTTGCCTCTTGCGTTGCAGAATCAATACCACTAGAGATGCCATGCAAATACATGTACATAAAATGCCGGCGCGGTTCTTATCCAGGCTATAGCACAGCAAGGTGAGTATTCCTAGTTACCCAAGTATTCTACGTTGTCCGTTTTTTGTTGCTGTACTAAGTTCGCCGGCGTACCCGATTGTCCAGAATCGAGTTGCCCCCACTTACTTACAACCCATGGGCAGAACAAGTCTGCAGCCACCACCGCTGACGGATGGTCTACACCATCCTTGAATGGGGAGCGCCAATTGGTCACGTGATGACTACTGATAGAGCAGACGAGACACCTAGCGTTGACCTAGGCCCATTGTTCGAGAGATGTCGTCATGAATAATAGGTGGCATTGGTGTACTATCAGTTCAAAACCACGCGTATATTCTCGCGTGGTCTGCGTGATCGGGGTTCCCTATTGGCCATGTGCCACATGCCGGGCCTTTCACCGTTCTTTTGGTTCAACCATTGAGCAATATTTGTAGATGGGGCCCCGAAGTCACCGGGAGGATTAAATGTTGAAATCAGAGAGTGCCTGTCGTCCAATCATGATCGTCGTTTCAAATGCGCTGATTGGTCAACGCAAAAGACCAATCAACGCGGTTTTCATCGGCTGCTTTACGGACAATCACGTGGTGCACGACGGACGCTATTGATCTCAGTATGTAATCCTAGCGGCGAGATCGGGAACTAATCACAGTTGCTACAGAACATAGACAAGTATCGGGTTATCAAGTTTGTTCACATTTCCTTATCAAAGCCCACTGTTTATACGCGATCCGATTTCACAGATCTGTTTCTACATTTGCACCGGAACCCTCCGCCCCTTGTGGTAACCTGAAGAGCACTTCTCATGTTTTCACATCTCGCGAGATCAATACCGGGCCCTCGACCTCACATGATTTATAGAGGCCTTGCAATGACGTCATCCTGGCGGCCATGCTGAGGGGCAAGTGGGCAGAGGTGTAAGCTGACCGTGACGTGGCCTGCGTGGAGTGCGCGACGCCAGTGTTTGACGTAACGTCATTGGGATATTTCGCTGCGCCTCTGCAGTATGTGCCCCCCAGCATGGCGGCTTGTGACGTCATTTGCAAGGCCTCTATATGCAACTTACATACAACATATAAATGTTGGTGGCTTTTACTTACTTGAGAATTCTGACGAAGAAAGAAGACACCAAGAATGCAGTAACTACTTTGAATTCGTGAGAAGTACCCGACCTGTAACCTGAGACAACTTTGAGTATTGAATTAACGGCGACAGTACCCGCGAGAGGAGACAGATACCGGTGGTACAATACTAAGGGCCGTATTCAGGGGTTGCACTTTAGCCCAAAGTACAGCTTAAGTTAGACTTTCTCTATGCTTGAAGCATTGAGAAAAGTCAGACTTTAATGAAAGTGCGACCCGTGAATATGGCCCTTAGAGACACATGCTCTAAATTCACTTCTATACGGTCATCACACCTGTATTTAGAGTAGCACCCGAGCTTGTTTTGATAAGTTTGAAAGTAGTGATGGCATGGTCCGCTTGTGTCGCGGGTAAGATCTCATATCAACAGTATTTTATGCGGCGGGATGTCAGATTTCGTTGAACGATATGGCGAGCATATACATAGCAAGGGTACTTTAGTATAACGTGTTTTTAGCTAGAAAGACAGTTGGCAGCTGGCGGGACAGATGGTATCGGATAGAAAAATGAATAAGGCTATTACTGGGTGTCTATCAATTTCCTTCATAAGTAATGGCGAACTGTGGTCCTGTCTCGAATCCAGACAGTTGATTGTCAGTCCTNTGGTTCCCGATCTGTGGATCGATGGCGCCTGTCGTCCCTAATCACCTGGGGCCTGTTTCATAAAGTGACTTTAAGCTAATGGTACCTTTAACCAAATGAAAAATGCAAAATTGAAAAATTGAGTTAATGGTACCATTAGCTTAAAGTCACTTTATGAAACAGGCCCCTGATCTTCCGACAACGCGCTGATTAGTTGACTCCGCGCGCTCTCATTCAACAAAAGAGCAATGAATGTTTTTACAACCAATCAACGGGTTTTTCGGAAGGTCATGTGATGCACTACCGAACTTGATCGGGAACCTCGTACTGAGCCTACCGGTGGGACTGGGAACCAGTTTACTGGGAAAGGGAGAAACTGTGGCGGTGAGACATCGTCAACGTAAGGAGAACTGATGCAGATGGCGTCTGAGCGCGTTGCTAAGGAGGACCGTCAGGTTATTTACATCATGTAAGAACATTAGAAAAGGAAGGTAGGCCTATGCGGCTGTCTCTCTCTGCCGGCAGTCGCACAGATGTCATAATCAGTCTTGCGTTGTAGGGATAGGATAACGGATTTGTCATACGAAGGGTAGGCCTTCCTTAGGTTTGTGTGGTGTGTGTTGTGGTCAATCGTAGGTGGTGAGGTGCTGGTTGTGGCGTGGTGCGGTGAGTCTTGTGAATGGTGGCGGTGTGGTCTCGCGGGAGCTGTATGGTCTGTCACTATCTTGGGCCCCTTCGGAAGTCATGAGGAAACGCTATTTGTCTCTTTTTATCAATCTTTGTATCTATGTATATCCCAGGCTTTATAATTCCATCAACTGCTCTCTGATCCACTTCTATGAAATTGCACCCGTTTTCTAGCGACTTCTCGCAGTCTTAAGTCTCGAACCTTGAACTGAATTCAGATTTCGTGATCTGGGTACAAAATCAGTCAAAATTATGGATTTCTCCACCAGTGCCGGGGGGAAGTCGGTCAACATGAGCACGGACACCGATAAACATACACTAGCACAGAAATCAGTCCACCAGCAATATAAGTATGAAAGGTACCCCATTTTGAATGTTTGTGCGCCCTACTCGAGGGCACACCGCTCTCTTGAACGACTTTAACTCAATTATAAAACATCATTAACCCTTAAGCGGTCAGAGCCTCCGTGAGGCTATGCGAAAATGTCAAAAATCTCAAACTGTGCCTTTATTAATGATATTCAGGCTGAGAAATGTACACAAAAAAGGTGTAACACCTTCTAATCTATCATTATCTGAAGTTTCAGATGAAAAACAAATTATTGATGATATTTATGAGGAGTTATTAGCCAAAAACCCAAAAAAATCTTGCCAACCCCCATCACACCAGTCCAACCTGCTTGTGTGTAAGCCTACACTGTCTGAGATGAAAGTAGAAGCACTTTCCCACCTTTTTCCACAGTTCAAATCCTAT